>CM041215.1:10173257-10432063 GCA_023065735.1 Coffea humblotiana | reverse complement strand
AGTCTTACCCATCATTTGAACACGGAAATTAGTTAGCCAAAAACAAATGGTCATAGGAATGGTGGAACTGTGCATATGTTGTGGTAGGCCATATGCAATTGTTTATTATTAATTGATGGTCTTGTCATTATTACTGAGGGTATAAAAGGAAAGTAGTAATGCAAGTTGTTTGACTTTTGCCATAAGATTCTTATTTTGGAACGAAGGGAGTACTAAATATATTTACTAACTTTTAAATTAGATATTATTTAATTAAAAGAATAGTGCTTTAAGAAATATGTCATTTAACAAGGATCTGTCTAACAAGTGTCCAATCCTCATTAAAATATATTTCAAGTGTTATATTTTTGAAAATGTAATATTAATTATGAAAAGTAAATAAATACGAGGGAGGCTAGGTAAGATTAGACAAGAAAAGTATATAAATGCAAGAAAGAATAATAATTGTTAGTATATATATACATAGTAACTAAGGCAAATTTTAAATGTGTTAACAAGTGCTCAATAGGCACTCGTTAGAAAAATCCATCTAATAAATGTGTTAATCTTATATACACTGACAATGTATACACTATCGTGGTTGGATACATGACCCATATGCAAAATTTAAATTTTAAATTCAAATTCTGATTATATATTATACATCTAGCGGTGAAAGTGTATACAAATTTCATATTATTTTATTTGTTTTGAATGTGTAAAAGTATGAAGCCTGTTAAGTATTCAAGTGAATATTAATGTTTGGGTTGAGCCTAGTAGCCCAATCCATAGTTACTTATACGCTAACTTTAACATTTCATCAACTTTAAAAATCATTCATATCATTTTCCACCCAACAAATTGTATTGTTCAATCAAATATAATTAC
The DNA here is from genome assembly GCA_023065735.1 of Coffea humblotiana. Classification (NCBI taxonomy): domain Eukaryota; kingdom Viridiplantae; phylum Streptophyta; class Magnoliopsida; order Gentianales; family Rubiaceae; genus Coffea; species Coffea humblotiana. The sequence goes on along the minus strand of CM041215.1, from coordinate 10,431,196 downwards.
CTTTTTATGTTTAAATTATGCACCAAACAAGTTTATGTTATTTATTTCCTTAATGTAAAATAAGCGTTCTATTTCATACATAACAATAAATAGAAACGCAAAAACACAAACGTTCCCAAATCGAGCAGTATGATATTGTATATAGTTTTTTTTTTAAGTAGGGATAGATTGGGTAATTAGTTGGGATGTAGACAAGGTCAGCATAATGATATCAAATTATCGATCAAATTGTATGGGCTGGTACTAAGACCGAAGAGTAGGCTATGCCAATTTGTTTGTTGTCTAAGTGCCCAACCAAAAGCCTTGATCCTGCTTATATGCATGGATAAGTTCTGTATTCTGCATTTGAATTTCTAGGGATTTGAACCTTTGGTCACCAATGCGAAAACCATTGGGCATCAGGGATGATAACATGAGGCTTTCAATTTCTCAAGTCAAGAATGGCTTCTCTCATTACAAAACGCTAACAAAGGGCTAATTACATCAATATTTGCCAAAATTTTGATTGCAGACTACATTCCAAAGCTAGGCATTTAGCTGACTTCACTTAAGTAACAAGGGCATCGAAACACAACGAATGGAACATGTGCAAAAGTAACAAATGACACCTAGCAGAGGGGAAAATGTCACTTTTCATCCTTAAATTTTGAGTTATGAACACATTTTGTCCTCAAACTTCATGACATAACACATTTAGTATCCAAACTATCAATTTTTTGTCAATTCATTCTCAAATGGGAAACTAATTAATTTGAACATAAATTGGGCACTTGAACAGAAATTGGGCACCTGATGAGCATGAACTTGTTGAGTAAAAGGTCTTGCATGACTTAAAATCAACAAAATAGAATAGATATTTTCACTCTCCCAACTCCAATTTCCATTCAAATTGATTAATTTCCCATTTGAGAATGAAATTGGTAAAAATTGATAGTTCATATACTAAATGTGTTATGCCATGGATATGCAATGTATCCAAAACCCTAAGTTTAAGGATGAAAACTGGCATTTTTCCCTTTGCAAAGATTGGGTTGTTGAAATATACTACTTGGTAAATGAAGTAAAAGGGAAAGGGTAAATCTGCCAGAATCCTTTGCTGGAACTAGGTTAATGGTCATATCATTGCACTTGGGCTTACTATACCATCTTAAATGGAGATCATCATAGTAGAATAACTGGCCCAAATTAGAGAATCATGAATCTAGGCTTACGCTAAAGAGTAAAGCACTATTGGAGGTGGAGGTGGGAAATAATGTCAAACTTTGAACCGAACTCTTTTTTTTGGTATGCATATCAGAATCTTGTTTTAGACCTACTACTGTTAGTAGGATACTTCGACATGTAAGAACATATGAGTTGTATTCTACTTATCAAGGTTAAATCTTGCTTGGATTTTTTGTGCTAATTATTGCGCCACTATATTTAGAAGAATAGATTAATTTTAGTTTTACACAAAACAGTTCAATAATGTTTAAATGATTCTAAACACTATTGTCTTTTTTTGGTAAACAATATTATAGTAACAAGTCTAAGCATTTCTTCATCTTTTTTGGTTCACTTGCATGCGCTGGGAAGCAAAGGACCAAAGGTTATGGGTGACAATTGCTTTGGTGTATGCCGTATGATTAAAGATAAAAAAATTTTTCCTATGCCACAGTAACTATATACAAAACCATAGAAAGTCAATATGATAGTTATGTCAAATTTGTTAAAGTTGAATAGAGTTTTCGAACAATAATAACATTGAACAACTGTATGACAATCATTTTTGTACGGTAGACAACACAAATTTTATGTTCATTTTTATGTACCAATGGTTTAAAAAAAAACTTTTGCTTTTTATTTTCAACTACTACTTGGTTTCATTTCAAACCTGTTGGACTTCAAGAACTAAGGGGGTAAAGCAAAGAAATAGAGAAAATTTGAGGATGCTGTTGGTGAACAGGATGAATCAACAGGCAGGCCAGGTGAGTTAGTAGAAGTATCATTGAATGCACTTTCCACTGCTATGACTAGGAAATCTATTACGTTACTGGGCAAATATGGATGGGCTGCCTGTAAAAATCTTAGTGGTGCACTTTGGGTTAGTAAAGTTCTTAAATCTAGATGGTCCAACCATTTTCTGTGATTGTGGCTGATGGACACTAGTGGAGCTATATGTACCAGAGTAGCTTGGAAAATACAGGACTATCAATTCCATTTTGATTTGAAGGTGATAGAATTAGGTGGTTGGGACATTATATTGAGAGTAGATTGGATGAGCCACTTCAGTCCTATTACATTTGACTTTCATGAGTTAAAATTGCTCTCAGTAGTAGAGTGGACCTAATCAACTTGCAAAGATTCATTAACCAGCCAGTAGTAGAGTTGACAAGAAAGACAGAGGTGTTGTGCATCCTTGCAGATAGAGAAAAATGAAGCAGGAAAGAAAGAAACACCAGAAAAAGTGGAAGCTATACTACAAAAATTTCACAGGTTTTTGCCACTTCTCATGGCCTCCCTCCTGAAAGACCTCTTGATCAAATTACTCTGAAACCTGGTGCTGAACCTTTCAAGTTGAAGCCTTACCGGTATCCTCATGCACACAAAACTGAAATTGAGTAACAGGTGGCTGAAATGCTTACTAATGGAATTATAAGGCATAGTAGTAGTCCTTTTCCCTCTCCCGTATTATTAGTTAAGAAGAAGGATAACACTTGGAGGCTACGTGTGGACAATAGGAAGCTAAATGACCTCACTGTTAAGGATAGGTTCCCAATTCCCAATATTGATGAACTCCTCAATGAATTATATGGCTGTATTTCTCTAAGCTAGATCGCAGATCTAGATATCATCAGTTGAGAGTTAAGGTGGTGGAAGTACCAAAGACTGCATTTCGAACTCATCATGGCCATTTTGAATTCCTAGTAATGCTATTTGGATTGACAAACGCACTAGTTACTTTCCAAGCATTGATGAATCAGATCTTCTAGCCTTACCTCAGGAGATATGTGTTGGTTTTCTTTGATGATATATTAGTATGTAGCCCCTCTCTGCAACTACATGTGCAACATCCCCAAACGGTACTGCAAATTTTATTAGAAAATTAGTTGTACTGCAGATTGTCCAAGTGTTCTTTTGCTCAGACTTCTGTGGAGTATCTTGGACACATTATCTCAGAATCAGGAGTAAGCATGAACAATTCTAAATTAGAGTGTATTCTGTCCTAGCCTATACCTCAGAATGTGAAAGAGTTAAAGGGATTTCTTAGATTAACTGGATACTATAGGAGATTCATAAGGGGTTGTGGTATCATTTGTATACCGCTCACTCAATTACTGAAGAAGGAAGGATTTGAATGGAATGCCAGTACTCAACAGGCTTTTCATTCCTTAAAAGATGCCATCACCACAGCTCCTGTCTTGAGTATGCCTAACTTTAATCTTCAATTTATCATAGAAACAGATGCATGTGGGTGGGAATTGGAACAGTTTTAATGCAAGAAGGGCATCCCTTAGCTTTGTTCAGTAAAGCTTTGGCCCCTCAAAATCTGGGGATGTCAGTATATGAAAAGGAATCGCTGGCAGTTGTTTTGGCTGTGACAAAGTGGAAGCATTACTTGGTTGGTCACCACTTCGTTATTAAGATAGATCACCAGGCTCTCAAGTATTTACTGGAGTAGAAACTTACTCAACCCCTGCAACATAGATGGTTAACTAAATTACTGGGGTTGGACTACACCATTCAATACAAGAAAGTAACTGATAATGGAGTCGCAGATGCATTGTCCAGAAGAAGGTTGGAAGTTAACAAAGAGAGTTCTGAAGTAACAACAGGCTTTCTAGGGACCGTCTCTATAGTTCAATCAGTCTGGATGCAAGAACTCATGGGGAGTTTTGAAGGAGATTTTTATGCACAGAATATTATGGCCCAGCTATTGTTAGATCCTGCTTCAAATCTTGATTTTACTATGGAAAATGAGATCCTCAAATTTAAAGGAAAGTTGTATGTGGGCTCTGCTGATGATATCAGGACAAAATTGATCAAAGCACTACATGACTCAGCAATTGGAGGACATTCTGTACGACAAGGATGTTTGCAAATATTTAAGGCCATTTTCTTTTGGCCAAACCTGAAGGCTGAAGTACTACAGTTTGTTAAGGCCTGTGATGTGTGCCAAAGGAGCAAGAGTGAGAATCTTCCTTACCCTAGACTACTTCAACCACTTCCCATTCCTAATCAGAGCCGGTCCCATGTAGCCATGGATTTCATTGAATAGTTGCCCCAGTCAAGAGGACATAACACTATTCTGGTTGTAGTGGATAGACTTACAAAATTTGCCCATTTCATTGCCCTTACACATCCTTTTACTGCTACACAGATAGCATAGGTGTTCCTTGACCAAATATGTAGACTGCATAGGTTACCCGAGAGTACTGTTTATCACAGAGACAAGGTTTTTACTAGTAGATTTTGGCAGAAGTTGGGAACAGAATTGCATATAGTTCGGCATACTACCCTCAATCAGATGGCCAAAGTGAACGTGTCAACCAATGTGTAGAGAAGTATCTCAGGTGCATGTGTAGTGAGCATCCCAGTCAATGGAGTAAATGGATTCCTCTTGCAGAATTTTGGTACTATACTAACTTCCATACTAGCCTGCGGAAGACTCCATTTGAGGTATTATATTGCTATAAACCCAACTATTTGCCAATGGGACCTTTTCATGAAACCATAGTGCTTGCCGCTGCCACCACAGTGCATGACAGACTTAAGATTCTATCTGCTATCAAGGAAAATCTGGCCAAGGCACAGAGTTGAATGAAGTTTTATGCTCATAAGCACAAATCTGAGAGGGAATTTTCAGTAGGCGACTGGGTGTTTCTCAAGTTACAACCATACAAACAGCAAACTGTCGCACTCAGGAAGAGTTTAAAAGTGGCATCAAAGTATTACGGCCCCTTTCAGATCTTAGCTAAGATAGGACAAATTGCCCACAAGCTCAAGCTACCCCTGGGAGCTAGGATACATCCGGTCTTCCATGTGTCTCTTCTAAAAAAGAAAATTGGGCAAGTGCAAGATGATATGCCAACATTGCCAGACTTGGATGCCTCTGATCAGTGTTTGTTGACTCCGAAATGCATTCTGCAGAAGAGAGTTATTTTGCACAATTCTCAACCAGTCATTCAATATTTGGTGAAATGGGATCATTTGGGGGAAGAAGATGAATCCTCTGAGGAGGACTAGTTTATTGATCATCAGTTTCCAGTTTTCAAAGCTTGAGGACAAGCTGGCTTTCACAGGGAGGGATTGTCAGGAAATTTGAGCAGAAGCAATGTCGTTTTATATGGAAAGGACTGCGTTTTAGCTCTTAATCTAATTAGTGTAGTTAATGAGAGGTAGTTAGGATCTGCTGATGTCATTTATATTCCTAACTAACTCCTGGTGTAACTAACTACTTGCTCTGATAGATTAGCAAGTATAATAACACCCATTTGTAACCGAAATTGGGCGTGAAAGATTTGTAATACAATTCTCATTTTTTTCCTTACTTTCTCTCTCTATTCCTCCTTTCTTTCTTCTTCGCTAATCTAATCCTGTTGGTTTCTTCCCCAATTTCTTCTTCTTTTCATCAATTACTCTTCTAATCAGTAACTCAGGTTGTGATGGTGTGACACAATTTGAGCCCTTAGATCTTTGAAAATTGGGTCCAATCAAGTGTGAGCCATTAGATGAATATGCAGCATTTCGAAAATAACAATAACGTTTCTCAGCTTTCATTGCCAACCTCAAACTAAAAGTTCTCTCCACTTCCTTTGGATTATCAAAATTTGACAAATAATAACTAAGGGTTGATGTAGGAGATTAGCATATTTAACAAATGAACTTTCTAAAAAGTAATGGATATTTATTCCAAGTCCTTATTTTATAAACGCAAATTTCTAAGACTTTCTTAGAAATTTAAGTTCATAAAGAAAAAAAAAAGAAAAGTACATTGCAACAACACAAAAAGAATTAAAACCAATTTTAATTGTTATTATGATATGTAATTTTAATTGAAATTAGATTATGAAAACATATGCCGATATTGAAATAAAATGATTTTTTGGCCTTTTTATCACAAAATCCGTAGAATGATATAAAAAGAAAATATCTAAATATTAACATAGGCTATAACTTCAAATTTCAACTCAAAGAGAAATGATATCCTCACCTGGCTCTGATCCCCGAATTAGAAAGACTTGCAATTTCCATCAAGAATGCTTGGCATTATATTTGGATCACATGCATTAGCATAAGTACCAACTCATTTCGCACCATTAATGCTTAACTTTGTAATTAACCACTTTGAACTTCGATTTTTTGTTTTTTGTTTTACTTTGGACGTTTGTTTTGTATCTTTTTTTTCGCATCTTAAAGTTGATTATATCTTGTAGCTTAATGTTCGTTATGCTTTTGGAATAACTTCAATTAAATTAACCTAAATTCACACATTGATTATTGCTCTATGCGAAACCGCTATCATTGCTAAAATAAACGAAAATCCATGCACGTAGGACTTGGTGTGATAGTCCAGTGAATTGGTCTTTGCTATTATCTGAATATCTTTGTTACAATATTATTTACAACTCTCGGGAAAAGGTATAAGTAGGATGCATATATGTTAGAATAGACTCTTAACATCTGATCTAATTGGTAGCGACATTAATAAAGTATGGGATTTTTTATTCGAATTTCAAACTCTTCCGTTTTCTCTTTTCTTTTTGTAAGGTTTAGAATTTCCCTTGAAAATTAAAAAAAATTAGGGTATAAAGTTTCCTAATTAAAAGTTTAAAGAGCATATTGAAAATAAAAGAACTTCTAGGCTGCAAAATGGAAAAAGCCCTTCACAATAATTAAAGATCATTTTAGGAACTTTTGAATTCTAAGAGTTGAGAATTGTAGAATAAAGAATTATAATTTTTAATTCAAGTGATTTCACAATTAGAAAACTTGTCTTTAACCAAAGAGCCCTATTGGTCTAGTGACATAAGTTGAAATCTCAAAACTCAAAGGTTCTAGGTTCAAATTTTCTTTTCCTTTCTTTAGTCTTAAATTCCACCCCTCCCCTAATAGGAAAGCAATTTTTTTTTTTTTTTTTATAAAAAGGACTTGTCCTTGGCTTCTGCCCAAGCATACAAGTTTAGTAGGGGAAATGCTTGTCTACAACTACTATACAGGCTTAGCACATATATGCACTAATTATGTTTTGTCAAACTAAAATATTAGCGTCCATCCATGAAGACCATGTCGGTGCATGCATAAAACCAAATCTATAGACAGCAGAGTTTTCATTTTCACTAAAACTCTCTTTTTCTCAAATTTTCTATTTTCTTTTTTATTGGCCCTTAATTTTGTTTTCTAATGTTTCATTTAATCATATTTGTAGGTTTTCTTTTATTTAAAACCAAAAAAAGAGAAAGCTACGAAAGAAATATGTAACAGCATTCATGTGATATGGTGGTTTCTGCATTAATTTCTATATTGTCATCCTTTTTTTTCTTTTTTAAAAAATTTATTTTAATAGTATAAATGGGAGAGTTCGAATCCGAAATCTCTCACTTACACTCCCTCTGTTAAATCACCCAACCCATTCTCCCCTTCCTTTTATTTTGTCTATTCATGATTGTTACCTTGTTTCATAATAAATCTATAATTTGACTACATGCGCAAAATGAATGGTTTCATAATGCTAGGATCGAAGTAGTTGCTCACATTGCAGAAAACGTAACTCAACAAGAGAAGCATCAGCGGTGGAGTCAAGACTTTTTATTCAGAGGATGAAATAATTTTTGAATTCAACTCACAACCTATGGTTTTTTGGTTTAATAGAAGTACTTGTTACAGTAAGTTTAATATGCATTAACAAATTATTTTTCTTAATTTCTTTTAAAATTTTTTTCTTCAGGAAAAGCGCGATTTAAGAAATCGGGAGGGGACAAAGGGATCAAACCCAGGACCTCTAATTCCTAACTTCTCAACCTTAACCATTAGACCAAGACCTCCTTTGTATGCATGAACAAATTTATTGAACACTGCAAAAGTAAAATAAAAAAAAAACTTTTTATAGCTTGTGATTTATGATCTACAGTAATTATCATGTTACCTAATGCTATGATTGCAAAATTGTTAATATTACTTATAAAACTAAAAGATATACTTTTTTACCTATCCACTAGTAGATAATCCACACATAGTTAAATTGTTAAAGAATTGTTCGGTTCACCTGTAATTCATATGATTAGATATAAAATGCAGTTCAATGTTAAGTAAATAAGAGTTATTAGAAAGAAATTAAAAAATAGCACTATGTTATATTTCAAGGTTCTATTTTAGAAATAGTGAGGGCAAATATAAAAAATTTTAGTACATTTGGGGGAGAATAGTGGGACTAGATAGAATACTTTTCAAAAATGAAGAGGCAAGAGTGAGACAATATTTAAAAACGAAACTTTTTATAAGTTATTTTATAATTTTCAAAAATTGAGGGTGTCCAATTATAGCTATAGAGTAAAAGCAGCTCCATCTTCTTCTATTGTGACAAAATACTTCAAAACGTGAAGGCATATTTTCAAATTGTATATGTATAATGGAAAGAGATGGATTACATCCAACCCTAAAAATGGATGCAATTTTTCTGTTTAAATTATAGAGAATGGAAATATGTGTAATAAAAAGCAAAACAAAATTATGTTGACATAAATATAAGCTCTTTCAAAAAAAAATTTTAAAAAAAAGAAGAAAAAGATGTTTCTTGAAGAGAGAATTTTGATATGTGAGGTCACTGGCCAGAGTGCATCATAAATTCTAATAAAATCCTTTATGGAAAAACTAGTGATCTATTGTAAAAAACTAATAAAATAACAAGATATAGGATAAAATAAAATAGAGAGAGTAGATAAAAATAATGAACTATTCTTTTTTTTTTTATTCACTCAAAACGATCAAAACTTTCCTCTATTTATAGAAAAACTGAATATAATAAAACTAAAAGATTAACCTCTTAATACAAGAGAGGTTATAAAATTAATTGTATAGGAAAACCAAATCGCCATCCATAGCAACTTTTTGATCTTTGGGCGAATTCAATAGGCATAGGAAAACTTAATGGACATAGGAGATTTTTATGGACATTCATTACCATTTAATTGTTTAATAAGACTCCCCCTTGAATATCCATTACACAAATAATATGCCTTATTAAAATCTTACTAGGGAAAAATCCAGTGGGACAAAAATCTTAGTGAAAGAAAAAGAGTACACTATTCTTGTGTATTAATTTTTCCCCCTGATGCGAACATCATTTGATATCTTTTAACCACCACATTCCAATATTATTCACCAATTTCTCGAATGTTACAGCCAGCAATGCCTTGGAAAATAAATCTGCCAAATTATTATCTGATCGGATTTGCTGAATATCAATTTTACCATTCTTTTACAAATCATGAGTAAAGAAGAATTTTGGTGAAATATATTTCGTTCTATCTTCTTTAATATATCCTCCTTTCAATTGAATTCTACAAGCTGCATTATTTTCACATATATAGTTGGAGGATTCTCTCTCTCGGAGGATAGCCCACAACTCTTTTGTGGATCATTAATATTAACCAAACACATTCTTGACTAGTTTCATGCATTGCTATTATTTCAGCATCATTCGATGAAGTATCGGCTAATGATTGCTTTGTAGATCGGCAAGAAATAGATGTACCTCCACATATAGATAGATAACCAGTCTGAAATGTTGTTTTGTGCGGGTCGGATAAATACCCAATATCAGCATAACCAAGCGCAGGTTAGAATTTATTTGAATAAAATAAACCAAGATCAATTGTTCCTTGGAGATAACGAACAATATGTTTAATAACATTTCAATGTCGTCTTGTAGGCGAAAAACTAAATTTTACTAATAAATTCACTATAAATGATATATCAGGTCTTGTATAATTAGCAAGATAAATTAGTGCACTAATCGCATTGAGACATGGTACTTCAAAACCAAGGATCTCTTCATCTTCTTCTCGTGGTCTAAAAGGATCCTTATTAGGATTCAATGATCTGACGATCATTGAAGCACTTAATGTATGTACCTTATCCATATAAAATTGCTTTAATACCTTCTGGGTATAAACAGTTTGGTGGACAAAAATTTCACCTTTCAAATGTTCAATATGTAGACCAAGACAAAATTTTGTCTTTCTAAAATCTTTGATTTCAAATTCCTTTTTCAAATATTCAACAGTATTTTGGATCTCTTCAAGAGTTCCAATTAGATTAAGATCATCAGCATATACAGTAATTATTACAAAATTTGATCCATTTTCTTAATAAAACACATGGACATATTGGGTCATTGATATAACCTTCCTTAATTAAACATTCACTGAAGCGGTTATACCTTATACATCAAGATTCTTTGAGTCCATATAAAGACTTTTGTAATTTAATAGAACAAATATTTTTAAAATTTGATTTGCATGCTTTAGGCATATTGAATCTTTCGGGGATTCTCATATAAATATCATTTTCAAGTTTTTCATATAAATATGCAGAACGATATCCATTAGACGCATATCTAATTTTCATGTATTGCAAAACTTACAAGATATCTAAATGTGATAGCATCCATTACAGGTGAATATGTTTTATCATAATCAAATTCAAGTCTTTGTGAAAATTCTTGGGCTACAACTCTTGTTTTATACCTCATAATTTCAATTTTATCATTTCTTTTCCTCACAAATACCCATTTATATTCTTCTGACTTTACACCTTCATGTGTTCAAACTACAGGTCCAAAAACTTTGCTTTTAACCAGTGAATCCAATTCAGATTGGACTGCATCTTTCTATTTTGGCTAATCATTTCTACGTCAACATTCATCAATCGATCTAGACTCATGATTCTCGTCCTTTATCATAATATCGAGTGCTACATTATATGCAAAAATATTATCAATAATTATTTCTCTTTGGTTCCAACTTTTTCCTATAGTGACAAAATTTATTGAATTTTCTATAATTTCATTTTCTTCAAAAAGTTGACTCTTTAGGAGTGACCTCTTCAGGAGGTTGAATTTTGTCACTAATTGCTGATTCATCTACTTCTCTTTTCTTTCGAGGATTTTTATCTTTCAAAACAAGAGGTCTCCCATGTTTCAGGCGCACTTTAGACTAATTAACACTTGTAATTTGTTCTTCATAGACATTAATTTTAATCCGAGCATTTTCAATGAGAATATGTGATTTAGTAACTCTTCTGGAGTCATTAAATGCATTTAGTAATTGATTTGTAATTGTTTACAAATGTATAATCCTTTGAACTTCTAGTTCACATTTTTTAGTATGAGAATCAAGGAAATTCGATGATATTTTTCAAGTGATTTTCTTTTTCGGTTGATCTTTACCTCCCCCTAATGTCGAAAAATGTGATTCATCAAAATGACAATCTACAAATCTCGCAATAAATAAATCACCTGTCAATGATTCAATATACTTAATAATTGAAGGTGATTCATACCCTATATATATTTCTAATCTTCTTTGGGGACCCAATTTATGATGTTGGAGCAGTGCAATTGGAGCACAAACCCTACAACCAAATATTCGTAAATGAGAAATATTGAACTCATGACCAAAAGATAATTGTAAGGGAGAATAAGTATGATAACTTGTCGGTCTAATTCTCACAAGTGTTGTTGCATGTAATATAGCATGTCCTCAAGCAGATGAAAGAAGTTTAGACCTCATCAACAATGGTCTAACAATTAATTGTATTCGTTTAATAAATGATTGTGTTAGATTATTTTGTGTGTAAACATAAACTATAGGATATTCAACAATTATTCCAATAGACATGCAATAATCATCAAAAGGTTGGGACGAATATTCACCAGCATTATCTAGACGAATACTCTTTATTGGATAATCTGAAAATTATGCTCATAACTTAATTATTTGAGCAAGTAATCTCACATACACCATGTTGCAAGTAAATAATAAACATACATGTGATCATTTGGTTGATGCATCAATTAGCACCATAAAATATTGAAATGGTCCACGTGGTGGATTTATAGGTCCACATATATCACCATAAATTCGTTCTAGAAATGTAGAAGATTCAGCCCTAACTTTAACTGGTGATGGTCTAATAATTAATTTTTCTTGGGAACAAGCAACACAAGAGAATTCATTTACTTTTAATATCTTTTTATTTTTTAATGAGTGGCCATATGAATTCTCGATTATTCGTCTCATTATTATAGATTCAGGATGTCTGAGACGATCATGCCAAACTATAAAATCATTAGGATGAATAGACTTCTGATCTACTAGGTGATGAATTTCAACTGTACTAATTTGTACATGATATGTGTCACAAGAAAGTGAAGTTAATTTTTCTAATACACATTTCTGGCCTAAAATGGTACTTGTAACTAATAAGAATTCACCATTTATCACATTCATTGTCTCGATATGATATCCATTTTGGCGGATATCTTTAGAGGTCAATAAATTTTTTCGAGACTTGGGAGAGAGTAATGCATATTTATGATAATTTTAGTCCCTTCAGGGAGAAATATAGTAGCTTTTCTGGAGCCTTTAATCAATTTTACACAACCACTGATCGTATTAACATTTGTTTCTCCTATTTTCAAATAAAAAAATATTTTTATTTTTTAATATAGTGTACGTAGTAGCACTATCAATGAGACATATGTCATCATCATTATTATTTAATCCCAAATATTTGGCATCCATTTCTTCTTTAGGAAGATAGTTCCCAATAAAAATAAATATTAATAAAAGATGCGAAAATAGATATTGAATAGAAAGAAAATTGCATAAAAGATACAAAATATCATAAAATATCTAAACAAACATAGGTATTTGTAACATAATTATTTGACGAAGATGAGCCACAAATATGCATAAAAAGTAAGTTAATCAAGATATAGAAAGGCAACTTACCAGAAATTAGGCAATGGAGTTTGAGAAGAGAGGTTTAAGGTTTAGGGCTTAGTTTCTAAGAGTTATGTAAAAATATGAACAAAAAGGTAAATGGTAAAGTGAACAGTAAAAATATAGTTTTACTGTGCTACATTCTCTCTCTGGGTTAATTTCTTGGCGGTTAAAATACAATTCCTAATTTGGTCTCTCAAGCTGTCATGTTCTAACGTTTGCCTGTTTCTTTAGTTTTCATTTGCACCTTGTATAACGGGTGTAATGTAGGAGTTCGTGTAAAATGACTTTTTTAACCTTTATTGTGAATTTCTATATTAAACTTAAATTTAATTTAGCAGTTTGATAGTCTTAATTCAGGGTTGGTCTTTTAAGAATTTCATGCTAACCAATCAATTGGAAGTTGTTAAGATAGTTTTAATTGAATATATCATCAGTGGATTTTTTTTTTTTTGGTGAGTGATAGATCTCATTGCTTCCTCTGTAGCACCTAACCATTCCCGCCCGCCCTGTAGTGGATTAATTTGTTTTCTGCCATTAAAACACAACTATTTCAAATTCTTTTTATTTTGTTTGAAGAGATTTTAAAAGTTCTCTGCTAGGCCAACCAAGTGGTTAACTCTTTTTAAGTTATTGAATTTGTATTAATTACTATTCTTAATATATCTTACCAACCAAGTGACCCCTTCTCCCTTAAAATTCCATTTGTTTCCAATTTCTTTCCATATAATGCTTTCAGTTTAGCAATCAAGACACATCGATAAATAAAAAAAATTAATCAATACCATTTTCATCTTTTCTATCTTTGTTTTTTCTTTAATCCAAAAGTTTTGATTGCATTATACGGTTTTATCAATCTGTACAACTAGACCTAAAAACAGTCAGTAGGAATTAGATTCAAGCATTAAGTTGTAGTTTTCATCCCCCTTATATGGTTTTATTGATTCTCCCTGTTTTCTGTATTTGCTTAATTCTCCCGAAACGCCCTCCAGCAACGGAATTCACAAGAAGATCGGGCTGCCAAAGTTAATATCAGATGTGGAAGCCACATCACAAGTAAAATTCATGCACATGGATGCCAAGATGCTCATGGTTCTACTGAACTTCAGAGATTGAATTAAGTGGTAATGATGCATTCAGGATGTAAAGTGACTTTTCTAAAGATGCCTATTGCTTTTTTTGTTTATTCTTTGCATGATTGGAATTTGCACTATATATGAAATTTGCAAAAGTTGCACCTGTTTTTTCTTTAATATCACTCGTTCTTTTTACCCTTTTTCAAATATCACCTTAGAAAATTATATCTAAGAAACAACAATAATCACATTAGTGAATGTCCCTATTTTATGTAATCTTCTAAAGTTGCTTCCGTAATATCTTCTTTTTCCAATGCACGTGCTCAAATTTTTCTCTGTTGTTATGTGATAAAAAATTTCAGTAAAATGGAGTATAAAAATGTAATTATTTTCACCAAAACATGGTTGAAAAAAAATCATGAAAGAAAAAAGATAAGTTGGACTGCACAAAGTAGTTTTTGCCTAAAAATATACTTTGATTAGTAAAGATGTTGGCTTTAGAAAAGGTAAATGGAAAAAAAAAAAAAAAAAAAGGCTTCGCTGCCTAGTAGCTATTTGAATATATTGAGTGTGTTTGGATATGAGATCATTTGAGAAAAAAAATTATTTCAAATATTATATAACATTTTTTGTGATGTGATATATATAAGATTAAAAAAAAGTCGTTGAAAATTGTATTTATGATGTAAATAGGATAATATTTACAAATTTTTTTCTCCAAATTAGACTATCCAAACGGATCAATTGCCTTCTTGTGCCAACAACGAACTTAAAAATAACGAAAAGATGCAGGTCTTTTCACCTAGGGATCAAGGTACAACAAATATAATATTACACAACAAGAAGAATAAAAAGAAGAAAACAGAAACAACTAATTTAAGGGACATGAGTTGAGCATGCAGGAGGACGACTACCAACAAATTTAAGGGATTTGGACATCATCTTTTTAAGTTGAATTAATCCTACCAAATATGCATTGTAGGAGATGGAAAGGAGCCCAAGTCTCTAATTTAAGCCCTACTTCCCACTTAATATGTAGCTTTTTTAATATACAATACTTCCAAAGGTAAAAAGTAACATAACCAAGTTTTTTTTCCCCCTTTTCTTGTCTCTTCTTAATATTTGTTGCAAACAAAAATAGATGTTTTAACATATTAATTAATCGAGTGTATGGTTCTTTGTTGAGGAAAAAGAGAAGCAATTAAAAAGTTTCTGTACTACTGTGACCGAAATACAAAGAAGGAAAAGTGTATATAGACTTGTGCTTAGCTGACTATAAGCATCATATCAATCTATAGCATAATTAAAAAAAAGAATTGAGATTTTATGGCTAGCTGCATCAACAACAAAAGGGGGAAGCTCCAGAAATTGCTTTCAAGAAACTTGAATTAGACTTCTTGTGAGGGATTTGACTCTCCTTCTTGTTCTTCGCTATTACTCGACGCAATTAAGATCTTTAGAGCCTCATTTCCCATATATATATGTTCTTGTTGAATTTGCTTCACTGAGTTTACAACAGACTCACGACACCATTCGACATCAATCATTTCAAGAGCCTGACATTCCCCTAAACAAGAAGGCACCTCTTCCAAGTTTAGACAACCATGCACAACCAATTTCTCAAGACGGGGAAAATTATCAGAAGATGCAGTCCAGCTGCGAAAGTCCCACAAGCCTCTCAATTTCAAGACTCGGAGGCTAGGGAACTCCCCTTCTTTCATTTCCCATTCTTCCCCAGCGAAGGAGCCCTCGAGTAATTTAAGCACTTCAAGTTTGGGCAACTCTCCAATTGTTGAGATTTCACTCCATGGCTGGTTATTGTAAAAGAGAGTCAACTTCTTCAAATTCAAAGGGAATTTAAATCTATATCTGTCAAAGTCACCCAGAGCAAGTGATTCTAGTTGACTCAAACAGTCCAACACGAGAATCTCGTCGCCAAATCTGATAGGTTCTCCTCTTGATTTCGTCGTCTTACATCTTAGCCTGCGGATGTTTGGTAACTTTGTCAGTATCTTTTGCGAGCTTTGAGAGAAGGGATCAATGACAAGCCTTAAGGTATCTAAATGATCTAAGCCTGGGGTTACTTCAAGACTTTCAACAGGAAAAATAAAAGCAGAATAGGATTCTGTAGTCAATAAATGCCTCAATGTCTTAATGTTCCAGATAGTCTTGGGTAACAAACAATCAGCGCGGTTTCCTCGTAGCAGAAAAGTTTGTAACCTTGAGAGGTTAGCTATTGCAGCTGGGATGAAATTTACTTCTCTAGCACAAAGAGCCAAGTATCTCAAGTGAGCAAGCAAAAATACTTCCATAGGAAAATATGCACCAAACTCCAATTCCCCCAAATCCAACACTCTTAGAAGTTCAGGTAACCAAAATTCCAAATCAGCCTCCTTAAACAATAACAAACTGCGTACATTGGGAAATTCTAGCACTAACTCCCAAATCCTCAAATTCCTGACACTTCGATTACAAACTCTGAGGGGGTTGCTTGGGCCAATATGATCATTCCAACTATGCAAAACATGTAGAAAATTTTCTTCTTTGGCTTTTTTCACACAAAACTCATGTACCAAATCCATGAACTCGGCAGGCTTTGGCACCACCCATAGTTCTTTGTTCGGATACCATAACTAAACTTCTATCAACCATATCCTTCAAATAGTCGTCTGCAACATCCTCTAAGCCTTTTCCTTCAGTCCTTTGCACGAATCCTTCAGAAATCCAAAGCCATGACAATATTCGGACGGAAACATTTTCGTCTTCTTGAAACGCACCAAAGTAAAGAAGGCATGCCTTCAAATCATCCGGTAAATGACTGTAACTCAGCTCAAGCGTCTTCATGCAGTATTCATCATCAAGGACAATATTGGAAGTTAGACTCTTTGTAACTTCTTCCCAGCAGTCTTCTGCAGTATTAGCAAGAATTCCAACAACAAGGACAACTGTGAGAGGTAAGCCCCTACAAGATTTTGCTATTTGAGAAGCAACTCCACGTAGTCTTGGAGGACAACCTTCTTTGCCAAATAGCTTTTTCTGCAGCAAATTCCAACTCTCTTCATCGGTAAGGCTGCGGAGATGGTGAACCTTGCTATAAGGATTGAATTGCAGAGACAAATTCTGCAATCTGCTCGTGATGAGAATCCTGCTTCCATTGGCGTCATCGGGCAATGATCTCTCCAACAAATTCCAAGCCTTAGCATCCCACAAATCATCCAAAACCAAGAGATACTTATTTCTCAACAAAACTTGATTTAGCTTTACAGCCAAATCATGTTCATCCATCTTTTGATATTGTTCAAGTTTCCCATATTCAATACTATCCAATATCTGAACTAACATGTTGTGCATGCTATATGCTTGAGAAACAGTGCACCAAAGCACAAATATTGAAATGCAACTTTACTGATGGAGAATTGTAAACTATATTGGCTAATGTGGTCTTACCAAGCCCAGGCATACCCACGATGGCAACCACATCCAACTGCCTTGATCCTCCTCTTGTAAGACTATCAGAGATAGTTTTCACCTCGTCGTCGAGAGGCACCAGCTCTTCATTGTACGCGGCGACAGTAAATTGTGATGGCACGCGAGTGAAAGTCTTGGTAACTCCCTTGATGGTTTCACCAACATAGCTTATGCTATCATAGATCTCTTGAGCCTCAATCTTCATAACATTGATATCTCTAGCAACATCATCCAAAAAATATTCACATCCATCACCAACAAGTGTCCAGTCGATCACTAACTCTGCTTTATATGCAATCTCCATAACATGACTCCAGAAAGCTTGGAGTTTTTCGTTCTGATTGCGTTGCTCCTTGATTTTCTCCAGGAAAGATCTTAAAAATTCAAAATCTTTCTGGATCGTCTGGATTTTATCCACTGGAAAAGCATTTGAACCATTAATTTCATCAGACATTGCTAGTTCCTGTAGATTTCTTAGGAGAAAATCCATAGAGCCCAACTCACAGATCCTAGGAAAACCAAATCCCGATACTGATGTTAGTGGATGGACCTGTGTAAATTCTGCCCTAATAAACTTGAGCACTTTGAGCAAATGAAAAAGAGCAAGATCGGTTTCCTTGGCCAAGCCTTCTTCGATTTGATTCACAAAAAGGGAGAAAATTACAATCGCTGCATCACAGGCCGCAATGCCAATAAGATTCTTCATTTCATGGCATAGCTCTTTGAACTTCTCCTGAATGCCTAAGAAGGATTGTCAGGAATCTTAGCCCCTCAACAATTTTGAGTATTTTGATTCATAATCGGGACTGGAGTACTGGTACAAGGTTGTAGTAGCTCCGCAGTATTCTGAACGAGAAAATCCATAAAGTCAGCTACTGGTTGCTTACTCTTCTCCAGAGCTGAAGTGTCTGATGATATTGATAACTTTGAAGCAGTCAAGACATGGATGTAAGTTTCTAGGACTTGGGGCTTCAGTAGGAATAATCTTCTCACTTATTAGCCGTGAAATTTGACTTTTTGCTTCAGGATCATTATATCTGCTACCGTCAGACCACCATATAGAAGTCAGGCGTAATGCGTTGATAGACACCACTTCAGTATGAATCAAGAGACCTATCAATTGCTGAGCTCGACACCGCGAAGCATAGCAAAGCGAATGAAACTCTTCAAGAACATTAGCTTCTCGTCAAGGCGTTTGAAATAGGATTTGTCAATTTCCTCCAGAATCTCGGAAACAGAATCGATGAAATCAATAACTAGCTCTGGATCTCGCAGCCAGTAACAGTCCAGCAGATAGTGTTGCACGATTCGCTGATATCTGTTTCGAAGAACAACTTGATTGCTTTCCGGAATCTGGTGAGCTCACTTCGGACCCGAGTCGCATAAGTTGAACGAGAATGAATCAAGCATTCGTTGCAAGCAAATTCAAGATCTTGCATTCTCCTGGTAATCAGATCTTGAATTCTGGAAGACGTAACATCCTTCTCCTCCTCATCTTGTTCCAAAACAGGTTTCATGGTTCCTCCTCCTCCTACACATTGTCAGATACAGATCAAAGCTTTGTAATAGTCTCACCCCCTTCTTCAGATCCGAGATAAGATAACCGCCCGGTATGTTGGTACCATGCAAGCGGCGAATATACTCTAGAGCGAACTCGAAAGCAACTAGTGCTACTACTGCAGGATATCTCCATTATTGTATCTTCTATTCACTCTGAGATCAAATTTGTATCTTGAATAAACATTAGCTCAAGGAATACAACTTTCTCATGATATGAAAATAGTCAAATATTGTCGGCAAGACTCTTAATTTTCCTGGCCTGGCCTGTGGACACAATCGGGGGCCCTTTCGTGGGGCCTAAAGGGTTCAGCTTTTGTCTACTTTCGGCCGAAGTACGTTTCCATGTAAACGATACCAATTCGAGGCAAATCTAGATGCTAAAGCAGTAAATGGTTCATAATACTTGCTGTTCATTTTCGATACCTACAAAAACTGTAAAATAGTCATAATTTTACCAGAATGAAAACGCCACAGTCAAAACTGCTCATATTATATTAATATCTCGAACTATTTTTCATCAATACCATCATTATCCTTGCCAATGCCAACTCAATTAGAAGTTTGAGGGCACCCAAAGAAAGCTCCAGACAACATTAAGGTAACTATGCTTCATAAAACTCCAGGTCACATTTGCTAAAAATCCATACACAAACTCACCAGACAAATTATCCTACCAATTGAGAAATATGATGGACTTTTAACTGTGATTCTCTTGTAAAACGAATTGTTTGTACGATGGACTACTGTCTAGGAGGACAGCAATTAGCTAACATAAACCTCAGAGGTATATAATGGGTCTAAACCAAACCCCTCCTCTCCCCTCCCCCCTCCTCTTTGGGTGCGGGCACGCTTATTTGGTGGTCTCAGGCTACAAAAATAGGAAAATCAACTTTTCAACACAGAGCCTGTTTGGTAGGTTTTTATACTCTAATTACTTTGTTTGTATCATTTTCATGTCAACCATTATGAGGATTCTATATTTAGAAGAATATATAGCATCGTTCAGTAGAAACATACATGGTTCTCAGTAGAAACTATTTTTTATAAAATATATACGGTATCCTGTTACGATTTAATATATATATATATATATATAATTAAAAAACATTAAAAAATGTATCAAGAAATATTTTATCTTCATGATTGTTGTATCTTCCATTCCCTCTGAGACCGGATTTGTATGTTGAATAAACTTAGTCAAAATAGTAGGCGAGACTTTTTCTTCTTTTCTTGTTGCAACCTCTAAGACTCTTTTGTCTTCTTGTCTCGGTGGGAGACTGGTCTTCAGGTCCCCTGCTCCGAGGCCTAAACGAGGGAGCTTTTGCCTACTTTCAGCCAAAGTGCATCTACAAATAATGGGCATTTTTAAACCGCGTAGAAACAATACCAACTCCAGGCAAATCTGGGTACTAAAGCAGGAAATGGTTACTTACATTTCATTTTCGATATCTACAACCATTGTAAAATAGTTATAATAGTAAAGAAATTATTGAAAGAGTAATTTTATTAATGCTCTTACATTAATATTAGAAGTATAATCAATCATTATACCTTTATATTAATTATAACAATAATATTGATAGAAGTTATATCATTTAAGGCATGAATTAGAGCAATTATTGAATAGAATAGGTTAGACTCACTGATAACAAAATACGTTAAATAAGAGTATTTTAAAAAAATTAAAGTTAATTATATTTTTCAATTTGAAAGTGAATTATAATTTGGGATAGATGAAAATAAAAATAAGACTATTAAAAATGGCACGGAGGGAATTATTATAATACTAAAGCAGTAAATAGTTATTCCTTCTATCCTAAAATAATGTTCATTTTTCTTCTGTGATTGTCCTACATTGCCATGCTCACATTTAATGTACATCTTTGTCAATAAATATACTACTAATTATTTTCAGAGTAATAAAAACAATACTAAAACTAGTATTAAGGAAAGGACGTATGAGGAAATTACTAAGCAAAAATGATTGCATTACATATTTTAGTCTATATATAAAAGTAGAAGTTAGCCTACACTTACGAGAGGTATATTTTTTTGGTGTACATACATATGGATGTTCAGTGCATCCTGCGTGTATAACCAACTGGAACATGCGGCACGTAAGATTTTTTTTTTTTTTAATAATAAAAAATTTGAATGGATTTAGCTCCAATCATGATCATGAAATAAGGGTAAGTTTTTGAGATCATAAGTCATTTATAGGAGTTCTTACACATTATTCACCAATACGGTCATCATATAGATAGCAGAATTCAAACATACTATTTATAGTAACTTTTAATTGGTGATATTGATTTTCATAAGCAAGTTCCAGTTCTTGTTCGGATTATAGTAACTTTTTTCATGAATTTTGTTAAGGGTTGAAGTTTGGGGAAGATGCGCAAATTCTGACCGGCAAGGAAGCATATTTCAATATCGCCTAAATTGGATAATTTGTTCATAGATATAAGCAACTTACATAAGCGTAATTTAGTGAATATAAATGTGCACAAGTGTCCGAAATTAAACACTAATCACTTAGTTGCTAACGATTACCTAAGTTGTGTACGTAAAGTATTGGTTTCATATTAAGAAAATTTTTGTTCAGTCTTGAATTCAACATTAGTAAGTACCATAAGCTAGACTAATCAACCAACAATTAATATGAACTTAAATTGATTCAGTACTGTAACAAAAATGAAAAAGAATGCTCCAATTTGAATGTAAAATACAAATTTTGTAAACTAAATATGCTTCTTTGGTCTCAAATCCACTATGACTGGCATAATAAATTTAAAAAAATCAGTTAGTGATTATTATGAGCTTCATTTCTTGAAAAATTTATTATTTCAAAAATGTATAATTAGGAGCTAACTTCAGCCATCCACTTGAATTTTATTTGATCATAAATTTAACATAATTAACAATGGTAAACAAAAGTACTTGTATAAGCAAGTACCCTAACTTATATGTGAAGTATCTCATTCTGTATAGAAAAGTATTTGTTTGGCCTCAAATTGAAGTCGAGTTATTCAATTTTTGAAGTGGCTAAGGTTGGCACAAGATATCTTCCTATCTCAACGAAAGTATGTATTTCAGCTCTTGGTAACGAAAGTATGTATTTCAGCTCTTGGTAAAATTTGAGTTGTTGGATTGTAAACTTGCTAACATACCGATTATCAGAACCACAGACTTGGGGGATGTGTAAATCAGAAGCCAGCTGATAGAAAAAGACATCAAAGATTAGTTAGTAAGCTAATTTATTTGTCTCATACTCGTCTTAATATAGCATATGCTGTAATATTATCAGTCGATTCATGCATTCTTCGAATAAGCAGCATATGAAAGCTATGATGTGGATCTAAAGGTCTTTTATCTTCCAAGAACAACCATCTCAACACTAATGATTACATTGATGCTGATTAGGCGAGAGACCTCACAGATCGAAGATCGACTTCAAGCTAACTTCACTTTTGTTGATAGTAATTTAATTACTTCGAGTAATAAGAGACAAAAAGTGGTGGCATTGTCCAGTACAGGGGCCAAGTTTAGAGAAATGACTAAAGGTGTATGCGAACTTCTATGTCTTAAGAGACTGATAAACAGATATCGACTTTACTCCAAAATCAGAAGTGAATCTGTTTTGCGATACAGAGCAACTGTTGATATCAGGATCTAGTTCAACATGATCGCACCAAGCACATTGAGGTAGATCGACATTTTATCAAAAAAAAAAAAATCTTGAAGACAAAGTGATACAATTCCCATTCGTGAAGTCTAAAGATTAGTTGTACGATGTACTCACGAAGGCTATGCCAACTAAAAACTTCTACAACTCACTTGTATAATATCTATGCACAACTTGAGGGGAATGTTGGAATAAGTTGTTTGTTCTTGGTTGTTAGGACATGATTTGTGGTTGTAAGTGTCTTCTTAGTTTTGCTGTTTATCAATTAGAAATTTAATTAGGATAGTTAACACCTATAAAATTATCTAGATTCATTGTATCTTACCTTGTCGTAAGCCTACATATAGGCTTTCATACCATTGTGAACATTTGTGAGTGAAATAGAGAAAAATATTTTCCCCAAAACTCTTTCTTCTTAACAATCTTGTGAAGTTGGAAATTTGACCACATAGACTATTATTTGCCAAGTTTAGGACCAACAAATTTCTTAAGTTTCCTAGACACAAAGGAACTCTTTCTGATAGAAAATTGTTGGACAGAATCTAGATATTCTAAATTTTTTTAACTTGCACATTTCTTCCGGGATATTACCTGTGAAATTATTATCATTGAGTATGAGTTGATCAGTAGATTGCAACAGTTTGCACAATTCTTCCGGGATATGTCCGCTGTCCAGTAAGAAATTTTTTTGAAAGTCTAAGGTGTAAATATAAAATGGAAATGATTTGAGACATCTATCCAATTTGTTGGACTTTTGAAATATGCTTTGAAGTATAACCATCATGAGTCTTCTTCATTTGTTTGAACTCTTAAGGGATTGCCGGATTGCCAATTAGGCGGTTGTTGGAGAGATCTAAAAATCTAAGAAGGTGTTTGGTAAATAGGTTTCAACCCCTACTATGGTTTTCAAATTCAATTATACCCATACCTGATGTTTGCTTGGGGCCAATGGGAATTAAATTAATGAGAATGATAGGCATCCTTTAATGGGTTTTCTGATTAACCATCTCACTAGGGAATCATTTTAATTACCCATCTTTATTCTCCTTAAATACCCACATTATTCTCCTTAAATGTAAAAAATAACAAAACAAAATGCCACCGTTTCTACTGGTTTCAGCGCATGGAAAAAAAAAGAAAAGAAAAAAGAAATAATAACAAAGAAAAATAATAAATTGCCAAAACCCATTCCACATTAACAAATACCATATGGAATTTTCATCAAAATCCATTATCATTGACTACTCTATGATACCATAGTGATAGTGATCGTGGATTCGAACCAAAGGCTCCTAAAATCATAAACAAAGCACTCAATACCAAATAGGTATGATGTTCGAAATTCTCGCATTTTGCATGACTAACACTTCAACCTCATTTTGCTTCCAAAAAAAAAAAAAGGACACTTCAACCTCCTTTTGCGTCCAAAGCCAAGCTGGAAATAGCAGGCCCTACTCTGATGGATGACATCGAAAAATATGTTGCAGATAAAAATGGAGGAACCCACAAGGAGCTCACATTCAGAGCAAGAAAATTTCCAGATAGCTTCAATAACTTTAGCTCTCCGAGTTTTGCAAAATGGTCGCAAGATAATACATCGGTTAATGACTTGTCAGCAATGTGCAATAATTGTATCTTCCTAGCTACCAAAGATTAGTCCGGTACGGAACCATGTAGCTATCTTCGAATATAGTGCCAGCACAGAGTTTTGAGAGCTGACCAATTTCACTTGGTATTGACTCTTATAAGTCGTTAGAACTTAGATCAAATAAGTAAGACAACTAACATTGCAAAGTGATTTCAGTCTTGAAACATCAAAGTGGTTTTCCTCCAAAACAAAATGAACTAGAGAGGTCATTTGCTCAAAATAGGCTATGAATTGACCAGAAAAATTATAGTACTAAGATAAAGATCATGGAAGCCAGTGAATTATAGAGGCCAAGAAAGGACCATGAGTTGCTGGATTATTTCCATTCAGGTCAAATAAAATTGGACTCTCGAAAGATAAGGCTCTGTTTGGATTCCTCAATTTTTGAAAAACAAATTTTTCATATACAATGTTATAGTAATATACAAATTAAAAACAACTCCAAAACACCATATCCATACAATATATTAAAAATAACTCTAAACATACAAAAAAAAATACATCACTACTCATCACTCTCTACCACCATGGCCACCACCTTACCGGCACCACCCCCATACCCAAGACCCTCTCTCTCTCTCTCTCTCCATCCATCTGTCCTACCATCTTTCCTCCTCCTCCTCCTCCTTTTTTCCTCCTCCTCTCTCTTCTTCTCCTTCTCCTTTTTTCTTTCCCTTCCTCGCCTCCCAATTTCCTTCCCCTCCACTGTCCGCAACCTTCCTAGTCACGATCAAATCTGATCGCGACCAAAAGTCGACGACCAAGACAGTCGTGGGCTAGAGTGGTGGCTTAAAGTCGCAGCCCACCACCCGCAAGCGACGAGAGGGGTTTGGGGTAGGGGAGAGG
Source organism: Coffea humblotiana (assembly GCA_023065735.1). NCBI lineage: Eukaryota > Viridiplantae > Streptophyta > Magnoliopsida > Gentianales > Rubiaceae > Coffea > Coffea humblotiana. The sequence continues at coordinate 10,405,927 of CM041215.1, read as the reverse complement.
AAGGGAGAAGGGAGAAGGGAGAAGGGAGGAGGAGAGGGAGAGAGGAAATAGTGGGGAGGAGGAGAGAAAGAGAAAGGAGAGAGGAGATGGTGGTGGGTCGTATTAAAATTTTTAAAAAAAAAATATTTCAAAAAAATTGTAAATTATAAAAATACTCAAAAAAATATATTTTAAAAATACCTCTAAAAACAATCCAAAAAACATTTACAATCAAAGTTTTTCATATGCACAACTACATTAAAGTTTTTGAAAAACACCCCAAAATAACTAATCCAAACAGAGCCAAGGATTACTGAAAAGTAGACAGCTGTACAAGTCTAGTGTTTTTAGTGAAAGAAACATGTTAATTGCCGTAATCCAATGTTGAGCGGCCCTAAGTTCACCAAGGACAGGATTAGGACTTATAGGCAAGAAAAGCCTAGCAGTCCACTCTAGAATACTTAGTCTTCAACCAATTCCATGTTGAGGAGGAAGTTTCAGTTGCAATTCCAAGATCTAAATACCGTAAATGTGAGAGAAAATTCATAAATGGCGGAATTCCACCATTCAGAATCCTACACTGGAGAGATTGAGGCATCTCAAGTTTTTCAACAATCCAAGGAATGTGGCAATTTGGATTCTTGAGAAATTATTCAAAGCTCAGGTCCAAGCATCACAAATTGGTTAAATTTACCAAAGATGAACTTAATTGGCCTCCCAAGCAATTTTGGGTAGTAATAATCATCATGTTAGAATTGCCCCCGTATTGCAATAGATCAAGATTCAAAACCACTCCTAGTGGCTTTATCGCAACCAACTCCTTCTCAATGAACAACAGTCTTCTCCGATCCAAGATAACCAAATGATTTGATCATCTCATCAATCCATGTTCGTAGTTGAAGAAGAGTACATCGTTCACTTTCAATACAGATGAACTTTGAATAATTATAAGCTTGTTTGTTTGCTGCCAATGGGAATTGGCTGGTGACAAGAATAGAACTGAATAAGAAAAGTAATAGTAAACATGAATCAGTAACAAAGAAGATGATGCACCATTGGGATTTCTTTGGTATTATTACTTTATTTAATATAGTAAGCTCAGATGGGTCGTTTCACTTATACAAGCACTGTTCTGTGTTGTAGGAAGGAACTATAATACAAAGGTGAAAAAAAGGACAAGAAGTCGTCGTGGGAAAGATTTTGCGGATGTGGTGGATTGTGTGTTTCTAGGAAGTCCGAACTTATACAAATCGTAACGTAATAAATGACGATGACTTCAAGTCTTGTGGAAAAGAATTTGTGGACGTACAATGGAAATATTGATTCATACTGGAAAACCTTGCGTGCTTGTGGGGAAAATCGCTGTGGCGGACATACAAAATTGAAAATGCGGATTCATTTTTTATTTGCATTTTAATTTGATTTGGATACCTATTTAACTACGTTTACCATAAAAAAGTCAATCCTAAACTAAAGGTGGCAAAATGTACAGGATTTGCTTGGATTTAAAATGAAATCGAATAATATAGGTTTAGGACCAACCTTATTTATATGTGTTTTGAAATTAATTTGGATGGAATCACTTTGGAATGGGTTTAGATTGATTCCGCTGAATATTCTAATCTATTTCATGTATTCTTTTTTCCTTTAAATCTTTTTTATTTTTTTTATATAATTTTAATATTTTTTATTTATTAAATTTCTTTTAGTCTTATTGTGAATTTATATGTTCTTGAATTTTTTCTCAAATTTTATTTTATTTTATTTTCTATGCATGTATTGTTTTTTAATCTTTCATTTCTAATGTTACTAAATTTTAGTTGAGCAAAAAAAAAGTCCTATAAAAACTTAAAAGGACTTGTATTTATGAGTATAAAGAAATGGAGTTTGGAACTATGAGCCATCATAAAACTATCAAAACTGGACAAAATATTTTCTAATAAGATCACAGATTAATGACTTTCATATTACTCCTTATATTCATTTTGATCAATATTCTACTAGAAAAGGAGTTCAAAATCATTTATAAGCCTAAAGAACCCCACCAGCCCTGTTTAGGCACTATTTATCCTAACTGCGCAACTATTGAGTTTTCATCTCAAAGTAAGAAGTTTCTTTCGACATTTTTCAAAAAGCACTCTAAATTGAGATTGGTGACATAATTTTTAAATAAAAAGGAAAAAAAACTAATTTCTAAGGGACAAAAGAGTTCAGGAAACTAGATAGGGGTTTTAACATAATTACAAGGAAAAAACTGAAGGACCTATCTAGAAAAAAAAATGTTTCACATGAGTCATGAAAAGATATATAACAATTGATGGGCTAAATTTTTTGTGGGATTTTTGACTCCAATGGGTACTCAACGGGCCCCAATGCGTATAAATAGGATGAGTCCTATTTCAAGCGCAACTTCAAAATTAGAATATTCATCCTGCCTAAAATCCCTTTGGGACATGAGCTGTCCATTGGGACTCGGGACAAATTGCCCTCTCTAATCCTACCTATGTTTTGTTATTCATATTAACTAGTTGTGTGTATAAATAATTCAAGTTATATTTGTTTATAACAATTAGTTTCCTAGAAATTGGGGTTTACATTTTGACATTTTTTAAATGTGTGTGAAAAACAATATACAGGATTTTTTTTGCTAGTTATTTGCTAGTTATCTTCAATCATAAGCGTTAGCAACACAACTAAAAATTCCTCATAAAACTGGAAAAAGTAATTTTTCGAATAGTGTTATTCCATTCTACCCTTTAGTGTAAGAATGAAAAAGGTAATGTAAAAGATGACACGATTCTAACACCACAACTCCAGCTCAAGGTTTTTTTTTTTGCTTAATAACTGGAAATGGGAGAATGTTTGATATAAGATCGCCAAATAGTCAAAAAAGCATTCAGTGTTCGATTTTTTTTATTTTTTTTTGTAAAGCAATAATCATATCGTGACGGTTGTGATCTATAAGATAAGGAACTGAACCATTTTCTTCTATGACAATTACAACTATCTAGACACGAGGGACAGAATTAGATTTTTTGGGAAGAATTGATAGTCATATTTGATGGATAACTAAACAGCAGTAATCCCTTAAACAAAAAAATTCATAACTTTGCTTATATGTTATATGGTTTAGTTTCTATATTATGATCACGCCTCTCTCAATTTGTGTCCATATTAAGTAGATTATTATGAATATCTACCAATAGAGAAAGCGGAAGTACAACAATTTTTAATAACTAAATTCTGACATCCACAACATGTACAAGCAGGTCCCAAAAAAATTACTGAAAAGATGGTATTTGCAAAATTTATTCCATTATAAAATTCCCCTAATAAAAATGCTTTTGTCCCCTCAAACAAAATATGCAAAAATAAAATAAAATTTCTCATTCTGTTAAAATATGTATCATACATTCAATCTATCTTTCTACTTTCAAGAAAGATGGTATTTAGTTTATTGTTCTAAGGAATATATAAAGTAATTTTTCTTATTTATTTTATGACAAGGCTAGTGTTCTATTACAGCCAACTCCTTTCATGAATTGTGAGCAACAATCCTCTATGACTATGACTGATGACTTGATTAATTTATCAAGGAAATTGCTTTGGTATTAGGAATTTGATAAAGCAAGCTGAGATGAGGCATCAACTATGGTTATAAATCTTTGTAGAAAATTGCAGATAAAATGACTATGAAAGCCTTCATGAAAAATCTCTAGAGTGATGTATTCCTTTGTCAATTTGTATAAGAATTTAATGGCATGGACGACTTAATTAATGGCTAGTTGAATTAACCCTTTATCAATTTGTGTCAGAATTTAATGGTATGGACCACTTAATTAATGGCTAGTTGAATTAGTCCACCTCCAAAAATAAGCCAACCCAAAATTGATAACCCACATAATAGGATCCACATATTTTGCTAGATAGATGATCTTGTTGTTCATTAAAGTGGACAATTTACACACACAAAAAATTCAGACCTTGTTTCATGAAAACTCTTTACAATATTTGTACGGATCTTGTTTCTTTCTCTGGTGAAAACCATAACACATTCAATGGGACTTGGTAAACCATTCTTTCTTTCTTTTTTTTTGGACTTGATAAACTTTTTGGTACGCAAAAATTTTTGGTGGTTTTAAACTATAAAAATGTTAAAGCTAAAAGAAGAATAAACAGACCAAGAATTTCAAATAAGCATTCAATTAGGAGAAGCAAAGAAAGCCAAAATAAATAGCCATCAAAATCTTGACGGGCACATGTAACGCTCCAAGTTGGGGGAAAATTTTGCCGACGAGCTAGGTCCAAGTCCACCCATCAACAAACACGGTTGTGGCCAACCGTGGAAAATTCTTATTTTCTTGTGGACACAATCCTTGGAGACATATTTTGTACTGAATGAATGGGAATTTTGTTTCCCTATCAGTCGGTTGTGAAATTGATTTTGGATTACGACCCTCTCTTTTTTTTTTATCTAAATTAAAGTATTCAAACCGAATGAAAATTTGTCACAATATCTTAAACTTGATAAGTCGACATTAAAGAAGTAAGCAAGCAATTAGTATTTTCCAGTTTGGTCATTCACGATCCCAACCACATCAGGAATTCTCTCACTGCTTCTCTCTTTTCCGGTCTCCTGCTAGAGCTAACTAATGGCTGGTTCCCTAAACTTGGCTCTTCTGCTTCTGCATCTTCTCGCATTGGGTAACTTCTCCATTCAAGAAACGAAATTGGTTAAATGGTTGTCAATTGAACTGTCTTCAAATGGGCTACATTTCCGTGCCTCCGCGGTCTACTGCCATTTTACCAATCATTTACTGGGCTTGCGAACAAACAACATAGACTTCCTCTGGGTGTCCAATAAAATTACAACTGCTCAGAAATTGGATTAGAATTAGAATGGAAGAGAAATGCAACTCGAGTGAAATAGTATTATTCATTTTCATTTCTAATAGAGCCCAAAGACATCAAGATTGCAGACGTTTTTTTAAGAATATATGCACTAAAACTTAGAGGATAAACCATCATGGATCGATGGGTGATTGATCTCACATTTGCAGGAACTATGACTAGTATTGTTTCAGCAACAGTTTTCACGATCCAAAACAGTTGCAGCCACACGGTCTGGCCGGGGACCCTCTCCAGCAATGGGGCGGCAATTCTGGGGGACGGTGGTTTTGCATTGTCCCCCGGTGCAACCAACCAACTCTCAGCCCCAGCTGGCTGGTCCGGCCGTTTCTGGGCCCGTACCGGGTGCAGCTTCGATGACTCCGGCCACGGCAGCTGCTCCACCGGAGACTGCGGTGGACTGAAATGCACTGGCGGGGGTGTGCCCCCGGTAACCCTGGCAGAATTCACCATCGCCAACGGAGACAATGCCAAGGACTTTTACGACGTCAGCCTCGTAGACGGGTACAATGTAGAACTTGGCATCCGGCCGTCCGGTGGCTTGGGTGACTGTAACTATTCCGGCTGCGTGGCGGACCTTAACCAAAACTGCCCCGAGGAGTTGCAGGTCACGGACTCAGACAAGGTGGTGGTCGCATGCAAGAGTGCATGCAACGCTTTTAACACTCCTCAGTATTGCTGCACAGGCGATCACTCGACGCCGGAGACTTGCCCGCCCACTAATTACTCAAGGAAGTTTAAGGAAGCCTGTCCTGCTGCTTATAGTTATGCATACGATGATGCTTCAAGTACATTCACTTGTGCAGGCTCCGACTACTTGATCACATTCTGTCCCACCAGATAGACTAGATTAGATGAAATATATGCTTCAAACAGTCATATGAGACTTGATCATTGCAGGATTTTGATTCAAATCTTCCATGAATAAATTCATAAATTATTAAAAAAAGTTTTTCCAGTTTGGTGATTTGGGGAACGTAGTGTAAGTGAAGGTTTCGGATTTGAACCCTCCCACTTACACTAAAAAAAAAAAAAAATAATTAGTTTTCCATGAGAATAACAAAATCTAATGCACGAGGGACAAAATTAATTTTTAGAAAAGTAGTTGCAATGCAGCGCGAGAATGTAGCGGTTGCGGTTCCTTGTCAAAAAAAAAGTAGCCTGCAATGCATGTTGGATAATTACCAAAAAAAAAGTGCAAACTTTATCAAAAAAATTTTGTTTAGATTTCGATTTTTTTATGTATTTGCTCGTTGTTAAAAACTGAAATTTAAAAAATTTGCATCGTTGAATAAGAGATTTGATCATTCAGAAAGCATTTATGCACAAAGCGAATTGTATGTAGTGCGACAATCACCTTAATTGGATGACCTCTATAAGTTTCTCCCAAAGGACGTATAAGTACAAAACCCCACCTTACTGTTTTGTCATTTTTGAGGTAATATAAATTTCTTTCTCCAATGAAGATATTCTTTAACATTAATGTGACATCATAAATTTTTTCAGAATTAAAACCTTTTAGTGGCTTTATAAAAAAGATGAAGCAAAAAGAAAAACGAATAGACCAACAACCTTAAATGCAGATATCAAATCAGGACGTCGGCATATAGTGTTTCAAAGGCGTTAGAATTTAGTTGGTTTGGGGGTCCAATACGTTTAATTGTTGCAGGCGCCTCAACCAAAATATGAACTGGTCATGCCTGTAATGTGTATGGGTCATTGTAGGAGGAAAACAACTCCAGGAATATTAATCACAATTCATCTAATTCATGTAAATTCTCTGCAATTGCATCGTACATTTCGTCTAATTCATGGAAATTAATCACAAGACTTTGAAAAGTTTACGAGTCTAAATGGACACCATTTTGATGGATACATAATTATCTTCAAAGCTTGACTTAAGCTGAAGCTGATGACGTCTTGTCATCCAATCTCTCAAATTTATGTTTGGCCAATAGTCACTAGGGTTTGAAAACAAAAGGGCCAAAAATGGGATTCCGAATGCGACAAATTGTGAGCCCATCACTAGTAGTGTAGAAAAAAAAGGTTTTGATAAAAAATATGAATTGTCTTGCAGTATTAGATTTTAGGTATACAGAATTACAAATCAAAAACATCTTTGCAAAATAATATTTAATTTGAAAAATAAAAAACCCATAAATTCAAATCTATTTCTAAACTTTTTTTAATATAGACACATAGCATATTTACCTTGCATAGGTCTTCAAGGGATCCATTATTAAGGCCTCAATGGTCCATAAAATTTAACATGTAAATACCATATCCAGAACTGCTTTCCCATGAATACCATCATTACCCTTGTGAACACCAACTTAATTAGGAGCTTTAGAATACCTAAAACTCAAGACATATAACTCCAATAACTATACCTTGCGACTCCGATTATTCATGTAACATTTCTTCAAAAATTCAAAACGAACTCACCAAACAAATCCTGCCAACTTAGCAATAAAATAAAATTTTAACTATAGTTCTCTTGCCAAAGGAATTATGCTTTTAGACCACTAGTGGAGGGTAGAAAAAACTATGGCAATTAGATAGCATAAAAGCCATCATCAAGGCTGAATTGCTAAAATCATCTTTGCAACAAGAGCTTGCTTAGTAAACTAATAATTATTATTAAAAAAATTATGAAAAAACAATAAGATGTTATCCCAACAATTTACGATTACAGTCAAAATGCATGTGCTATTAAAAAATTTATTTTACACAATATTCATTTTAAATATAATTGTAAAAATTACGCAAAATTGTTACTTACAGCATATGTTAAGAAAAGCTTGCATAAACTTGACCATAAATATTTTTAAATAGAATCTATGAGCTTGCAAATGAAAAGAAATATATTTAGATAATTATAGGGTGTTAACTTCAAAATACTCAAGTAATGATTGCAAAAGGACCTAAGCCAATCTATTATTACTCGAAAAATTTTTTCAATCTAGACAAAAAATTAATTAAAAATTGAGATAAAATCAATCTCTAGATGATAGTTTATTGTTAAGTTTGAAAATCTGACTAGGAAAATATGATAATGAAGTGTAAATAGCCAAACATTTCATTTCCTTTGTGAGAACCTGAGAAAATTTCGAATAAGCTTTGTATTGTTATTATTTATTTTTTGCTATTAGAACTAATAATTGGTCAATTAAATGTCTAAATTTAAACTTTACACAAGAAAATCAAGAATTTATAAATATTTTGGAGTGGTGTAAATATATATATAACAAAAGTTAGAAGTTCATGCATGAAATCATAAAATTTCAGGTTTTGGAGTGCAATTAAACTACAATTTAAATGACCTAACTACCTTTCTTCCTAGCTAAATTACCATGCGACCAGATAGTATCAGATTATAGAAGTAACCCAGTGAGAGGCTTTGGAATTGTCATCCACCGAGCGAGGAAGCTATGAGAGACCACCGAGAGAAGAAATGAGAGCTGTCGGATAGCCTCACCATTTCTTCATCCTTTCATCATCCTAAACCGAGAGCTAAGTGAGTGAAAGAGGAGGAACCAGTCTGCACTTCTGGTATCAATTGCATCAGTGAGGGAAAAGAGAGGAGTCGGTGCGAGAATTGAAGGAGCCGAGGCAGAGAGGGATAGAGCAGTCTGCATTATCGAGCTTTAGGAGAGAAGAGGTAAGAATCTACCATAACCTTCTACTTATTTGGCACAAATGAGTATATATACAAGCTGCATGTTAGTTTTTAGTAAGGAACAATAGGTTAACCGAGGAGAAATCTGATAAAGGAGAGAAAAATTGGAATGGACAGAAATGGAGGGAACCGAGAAGTTGTTGTAGAGTTGCAGCTCACAAATGAAGTAAATTTGTTGTAATAACCTCTTAGTCATTCAGTACACTAGAATATTAAGGTTGCATGATGGATTTTAGCTAAGAAAAAAACTAAGTATAGTTGGAAGTTTCAGCTAAGCTGGCCGAAGGAGGAAAGATGGAAATTTTCCAGTTTTCTCCATGGAGTTGGGCTGCAGAGCCTTGTCTTGTAGTTCAAAAATTTTCTAATACATTAATTTCAACATGCATGGTGAATTTTAGCTGATGGTGAGTACTGCTAAAGGAGAACTTGTTTAGTAACTACTTACCTGCTGAAAAATGTTGCATCGAGAAGTTGAGGACAGAATACGCAACTTGTTGTTTTGGTATGTTGGAGACACATACCCACGAATGCATGAGACATGTTTAAATCTCTTGTCTTAACCGATATTTGCCTTTCAATCTAGTAAAACTTTGGAAATTCTAGTTGAAGCTGGCGAAGAAAGCTGAAGAAATCTGTTAAGAGCCAAGAGGGAGAAAAAACCTTGGACCAGCTTTTCTTCGAATCCACTCTGTAAACTTTCATATCTGATATTTAAAGTTACTCTGTAGTTTAATACTTGTATTTAGCATGATGAGCTGGAGTTAAAACTGAAGGAGTTATGGTAAATGTTGCATATTAAACTGCTACACTGCAGGAAGCTTTAGTTATACAATGCCATAGCTGATGACAGATTGTTGTGCGTAGCTTTTGGGTTGATAATTTGTTGAAACTAGATGCTATTTGCCTTGGTATATGCTGGACTGAATGTACATTAAGTATTTAGAGCTTTAAACAAGTGAAAGAATAGAGTTTTTGCCAAAAGTTTGAAGTAACGTTACTGAATATTTTGTGGTTGCTGTCCAAGAGAATGAAGCAGAATGTGCTCTGACCATCCCTTTTTTGCCTTGAAAATACGAGAACTGGTTGTCAATGTTTCATAAGAAATGTAGATCTATGTCTTAGCTTCTAAACGCTATAAAATTTACCTCAATCTGATAAGTATAGCTCCAGTTATGATCAAAACAGAGAGTGGCAATTGCAGGATGTTGGTCGATGGAGTGAAGAAGAATGTGCTTCTGTCCAGCCATTTTTTACCTTGAAAACGTGAGAACTGGATGTTGATGTTTCATAAGAAATGTAGTTATATCTTAGCTTCGAAATGCTATAAAATTTGCCTCAATCTGATAAGCGTATCTCAGTTATGGTCAAAAAACACAGAGGATGGCAAAGCTGCCTTCCTCGTTGCTTTTCTCTTGTTTCCCGGATGTAACTTGCTTTGATGCTGGCTTTGAGGAAACCATATTTTGAGCTGCAATTCTTTCTAATTCCCGACTTTGTAAGCTTACATAAATGATAGTTACTGTTGTGCCCTTAGATTTAATGACTATATCTAGTTCTACAAGTAGAGTTAAGTACTAAGGCAAAATGAGAGGAAAACTTATGATAGTTATGTACAGTAAATTAACTGTTAATCACTTAATCTTGTCTCACTGGATATTTTAAATACTATAAAATTAGAGGGACTAAGTGTAGTGGAATAAATTGGAAGAATGACAAACCAGAATCTAGTTTAATCTAAAAAGGGAAGGAATGAAAAGTTCACTAGCCTTAATCTTTAAATTGGGTTGAAAATAGTCTAACCTTGAGTTGTAAACACCTTACAAGACCTTAAATTTGGCAAATACCCGTATATTTCCCTTGTTTGAGTTGATAAAATTGATAAATCTCAAAGAGAAATGTAAGAAAGAATTGCTGGAATTTCACATCTGTGTTTAATAAGCTAGGAACTTGGTTTCTCAGTGATTTAAACCTTAAAATTGGTGAGATTTTAAACGGCTAAAACTTCTCATCCTTACACTTTAGAACCTTAGAACTTATGTTTGGGGTTGTCCACAAAATTCCTAATCTTAAAAGTGTGAATTCAATGGGAGTTTTAAGAGTATTTTAGATTGCTTGGATTAGTTGAACTATGTTTAGAGAATCCTAAACCTCTAAATAAACTTATTAGAATTCAAGTTAAGAATACATGAATGATTGTAGTTGTATTTTACCCTCAGGAATTGAGAGTGATCAAGGGTTAACGCCCAGAAAGCGAGCTTAATCGACCTTTAACAGTGAGTGTTTCCCAATTTATTGTGTTTACTGCTTATGTGTACTAAGTGAAATTATGTGACAAATGTTCTTATTATGAATTATACTAAATGATTCAGTGTAGAAATGTATCTCAATTGTCCCTCGCCTTCTAAGTCGGGAGTGTACTTTATCGCACTCGACTTAGTTGAGTTTGAAGGTCGATAATTGACTGAATGTTACTGTAAGTGTGCATGAATGTAAGCCGTATGTGTGCCTCGCCATCGGCTGAACTGGGCCCCAAAACCCTCTGTTCAACGGACTATTCGAGCCAGCAAAGGGCTTGGTCGGGTAGGACGGTAGTTTTGGGTAAATGTTTCGGTATACTCGAGTATTACCACGAGGTTGGGAGATCATTGCACTGATTACTGAATGTAGGGGATTGTTTATTGTTTTGGAGGACATAAGGAGGTGAATTGGGAGAAAGTACGTGATATTGAAATGAATGTGCAATGATATGAAATGAATGTACAATGACAGTGAAATGAGTGTCTCTTGACACTGAAATGAATGTTAATGACATTGAAATGGCTCTAATGCGAGCACCATATCCTTTTAAAAGTGATTGTGCAGTGAAGTGTTTCCTCAATTGCTTAATGAAATTGATTGTACAGTGAAATGTCACTACTTGCTTAATTGTACTGATTTAAGTGCTTATTGATTGTTGCTTGCATGGAAACCTCACGGGCGTAAACTCACCCTTTTAGCTTTGTTTTCCTTACAGAGATTGGTGGTCAGGGATCGATCGAGAGATTTAGGTAGATAGCAAGAAGACTTTTGTGATTGTACATCTTTTAGTATCTTATTAAGGTTGAAACTTTGGTATTGAACTTGGTATTGTAAAAGATTTGAGCGTTTGGTTTTGGTTTATCAAAATGTTATCTCTGAAGTTAATGTAAGTGAGCGACTCCTGACGAGAGTCAGGCAGGTGATCCGCTAACTTTTAGGGTATGCCTTAGGAGAAGGTGGGGTTGTCATACCTTCAACCCAAGTTCATCAATCTAGTAATCAAAGAAAGCGTCAACTTATTTTCAAATCTAGTGTTTCAATTATTTATGCAACTTACTTTGCTTTATTTGACGGAACATTTTGTAACTACCCTAAATCAATTTTCGGACGAACTTTAACCCATTTTGATTAAGAAAGTTTTACAAAAATTAGGCACCATAAGAATACATTTTTTAAAAATATATGTATGAAAAACATCAAATTTGGTCAACAAAAATAATCAGCTTACATTAATTATTTTAGAAAGTATACTATGCATTTCTCTTCATTTAATAGTGCTATTAATTTCTCCAACAGTTTGCATGTCTATTTTTCTTCTGAGTCATTTGAATCTATAATAGTAGATACATTGTTTTTTACTACTAAAATAGATTCTTCTTAACTCATTCCAGTCAAATTGGGTTTCCTTTCTTTTCATCATCTTGACTTTCCCTTTGATTGATTCATTGTCATCCCTATTGATTTTCTTTTCTCTTTCACACACATAATGCTTGATACTAACATTATCTTCTGTTTGATACTTTCTATGGTATTCTTAACGAACTGCTCAGTTATATGTTCTTGAAATCTTATTATGGCAACATTCCTTTTGGCCTACAAAAATGTTTTTAAATCTTATTATTTTCATTGATGTAATTTATTTCTGTAATATTTTTATTTAGACAAATCTCCAATATTATCATATATTAAATACAAATTACTATCAGATAAAAAATTTAGAAAAAATTAAATTAAAAAGAAAAAATATGCAGTATTCATGCCAAGTGCTGTAGAAACTCATTATTTGACTGAAAGAAGTGGTCTCGATAGAATTCCTTTACAACTTGAAAATTCTTGTATTTCAAAAAAATATAGTCTATTTTCTCTACTGAACACGACGTTAGATTATTGGTTATACAATTGCAACTCAATTTGGGATATATATATATATATCTATAGTACTTTATTTAATAATTTTTCATGGAGTCCAATAGTATTTAGCCTATTAGCCATCAAATCATTTGCAATCTTCACATATTTAATCTATATATTTGTAAATATATACAACTAAAAAAGGGAATCATATGGTAGTGTGTAGTGTGTGAAAATGATATTTGTCCATGTACGAGCAATTCAAAGAAGTTAGTAATGTATATTTATGTGTGAGTGTATTATGTGCATATGCTAGTGTTTCTAGGTGTAAAACTAATGTGTGTCCAACCAAACAATTTAAGAAGTTAATGTGCGTATCTGTAAGTGTGAAAATATGTGCTACTCTGTCTATGTGCGTGAAAATTATGTATGTCGATCAAAGTAGTTTACGAAGTTAGTATATTTGTATATATGAAAGCTATTATCGATAGGCTGTGAGTCTGTACAATAATAAATACATGTTCAAATAAAATACAAAATTTTTTTATATAATGATAAGCAGGGTCGAATTTACCATGGACTGGAAAAATTTGTTTCTTCTAGAGTCCAGAGTAAGAAGGGTTTTTATAAAACAGAAATAATTAAACAACTTAAATAAAAAGGCCTAACTGATAATTTATTAAAAATGAAATAGTAATAAATAAACTCTAACCAAGAATAACTTTGGAGATGATTCACTCGATTGATCATCGATGCAAGATAATTTCATCTACTCGCTAATAAACAAGTTATAACTGTCAAACAAGTGATGACAATCAATTTTTCCTTGCTATATTAGTAATTAAGGTACCACCGTTAACCACTACCTTAATCAAGAAATAACCCTAGGTACGATCTTAAAGTTCAAGTTCCAAATTACTTTATGAATTAGAGAAATCCTATTCTAATCAAATAACATGCTATGAGAGTTATTTTAAATTAGCTCATATATTTCCCTGACACAAATTCAATTAAATAATTACAAATTTAACTGCTCTAGTTAGCTTTAGGTTATTAGATTAATCTAAATTTCAGGTCCTAGATATTCAATTAATATAACAACCATAAGAAATAAAATTAGAGAATATAGAATACCAGTAAATAAAAGAAATAAATATAATTAATAAAATCTCACAATTTTGAATGAACCAAATCCTCCGTTATTTCTTGACCAGAATGACAAGTTTAGTTCATCTCCGTTGAAGAAGTCGCGCTCAAAATAGTCGAACTAATTAACATGACTATTCTCCAAAATATGAGATGAAGCCCCACAAGAAAAAGAAGTGAAAGATGTTCCTGTTGTTTCTTGCTAAAAAGAAACATACCTACTACTAGCCTCCCCCGGGAGAAAGAAAAGGTAAAGGAACCATAATGGCTCCAATTTTTCTTTTCCTACTACTACTAAACTACTTCTTCTAAGCGAAATCCAATTGGTTCCAAAAATCAGATCTTATCCGAATAAACTAGCATCCTAGTAGGAATAAAATACTATCCATCTGGTGAAAAATCCAACTCTTGTGACTTCAACTCAATGCTTGAGATCCACGAGCCAATTCCCGAGCCTCTTGAACGTGCAGATTTTAAGCTTTGACATGCCTACATCGAACAGCATAAAAACCCAGTGCAAATCATGTCTTTAATCCCTTTTTGCTCCAAATCCCTACAACCAACACCAATTATCAAAAATAAGTAGAATCTACCAATTAACACAATATTTGATAAAATAAAAGAGAGAAACATCATAAAAGTTATAACAAAAATGCAACCTATCAATTATGTATGAGTTAACAAGTCTTTGTACAAAAATGTGTTTATGTGCGTGAAATAATCATTGTGTATGTATGAGGGAGGATACTCCATCATCTTCAGAACCATAATTATATCAATAACCTAACTAATATTTATCAAATATTTTTGTGGTTGTGTATGTATGAGGGAGGATACTCCATCATCTTCAGAACCATAATTATATCAATAACCTAACTAATATTTATCAAATATTTTTGTGGTAATTAAACTTCTCACGTAGTCTAGCATTTTTGTCAATAAAAGGATTTATGGTTAGAGTGTTCTTGACTATTTTTCAAGGCATATGCAAATTTTTATGTATATTGTAAAATCAATTTTTCTTTCTTGCATTAGTAATAACCATTTTATTTTATATTTTTCATTTCATCTTATATGTCACTTCACGTTTTTTCCATGAAGAGGATAAAGATACTATATTCAGTCAAGACTCAATTGAAAGTAATAATGCAGCCAGTGGGTTAACAAATGATATTAATAAATATGTTAAAATATATGAAATAGTATGTTGACTTATATTTGGGTTCATGGGTTTGAATTGATGTTAACATTAAATACAGATGGATGCTCCAAGGGCAACCCAGGAGTGAGTAGTGGTGGAGGAATTCTACGTGATTCTTTTGGATTGCCATTATTTACTTTTTCGGCATATTTTGGAGAAACTACTAGTTTGCAGGCAGAGGCGTTGGCCCTATTAACGGGTCTCCGCCTGTGCAAGCAAAAGTTCACCAATGTCAGTATACAAGTGGATTCATTTACCCTGATTGGGATTCTTCAACGACGGTTGCAGTGCCTGTGGGTGATACGAAGCGAGATACAACAGATTTGGGGCTTGGCTGAGAATGCGGCCGGGTTTGATCATTGTTATCGAGAAGCTAACAGGGTGGCAGACAAACTAGCAAATATGGGTGCTTCTACTAGCAACCGCACTAGGAGCATCTATGACCAGTTCAGTGCAATTCCTAATTTGGCACGCGGGAAAATTCGCATAGATAGGTTAGGCATGCCTTCGATCAGGAGGAGGAGAGTAGGATAACTTTGCGGGTTGGTGGAGTCGAGAATGTTGGAAAATTGTGTAACCAAAAAAAAAAAGTCAAGGAGGAGGCTGAAGGCTCAATTTTGCAGCACAGACATTATAAGGCGCGGGCACACTTTATAAGGACAGGTCTTCTGCCCATCTACTTAATTCACAGAAGCAAACTCGTCATAAGGCGTGGGCACGCTTTATAAGCCCAAGTCGTCTGCCATCTAGTCACTTTTTCTAGTTACTTAATTTAGTTGTCATTTATTTTATGTCATAAGTGATTCTAATCACTTTAGGTCTTCGGGCTATGTAAGGCTATAAATAGCCAACACTTGGATTGTTTTGAGATTGGTCATATTGAATAAAAAAAAAATACTGATTAAAAAAAAACCGAATATATAGTTGGACGGATTGGATATAATCTATAAAAACCTTTAGTATCTATTCAGCTTTGTATGAAAGTAAGCTTCATCTTCACACAGTTATCAATATTCTATTACTTTAGTATTTCAAGAATACTTTTGCAGTAAAAAAAGTAACTGCCATTGACGCAGTTATTTGCTTTGGTAAAAAAAAAAATTATGTTCATCAAATTGCAAATAAAAAAATTATAATTGTTAAATTTTAACTTGGTTAATATTAATAGCCAAACCTATATCACTTATTACAAACAATACTTTCTCTAAACTCCATTATTATGTCAATTAAATGTTTTCTTTGAACTATTGGTTTACGTGTCACTGTTTTAGTGTTTTAAAATGTATTATGCACTATTATTAATAATTTTGTTAATCTCTATTATTATGTTAATTGAGTGTATTCTAGAACACTTGATTTATATGTGAATGATGATTTGATAATTTGTAGTTAAAGATTTTCCAAATAGTAATTTTGTGTTTTAAAATGTATTATGCACTCTTATTAATAATTTTGTTAATCTCTATTATTATGTTAATTGAGTGTATTCTAGAACACTTGATTTATATGTGAATGATGATTTGATAATTTGTAGTTAAAGATTTTCCAAATAGTAGATTTTTTAAGTTGGAATAACCGATACGTCTAAGTATGCTCGGCAATGTATGTGCCACAAGGGAAAAAAAAGGAAGAAAGAAAAATTGAGTTACCTAATAACACCAAAAAGATTTCTGATTATATATCAAGATCAATTTGACCAATTTTATAATTTAAGTCATCTCTATCTAACTTTCACAGCAACTTTTTTAACAGTTGCTCAAATTTCGGTGACAAGCGCGGGATATGCATATAACAATTAAACTCATTATACAGTTAAGTTTTACATTTATAAAATCTTAAATATCTCACACGCGATTTTTCACAAGTATATGAGTCATGATAAAAGTAATAAAATAACAATAAAAAGCTCTTAAGGGTATGGAATTCCTCACTACACTTGCAAATGAAATTACCGGTTAATTGAATGGTATTATCTTGATTAGTTATGATGTAATTGCCTCATATATGTGAAACCTATTCTCGTAGTAAATTAATTATACTTGTAACTAAGTCATACCTATTCTTTTGGTTATGAAATTAGTTACAAACTCATTTCTTCAATGAAATTATATGATACAAGTTACTAAAGCCACATAGGTGCATCTCTACTCTCGTGAGTGTACTCCTTAAATTAATAACTTCTTTGAACTAGTGTTAAATTCTAATTTTCATTGCAAACTTAACACTTTAAGATTATCACAATTAATGGCCGGTTAATCATGATTAAAAAAGCAAAAGTGATAAATAACTTGCTCAACGTAATATCATCAAGTAACTAAGCAAATATCACAAGCAAAATATAGAAAGTTCATTCATAACTTTAGACAAAAACTTTAGCAAAACATGGAAACAAACACCAAACTTATATTATAACTAATCATAAGAATTAATACAAGAAACAAAGAGGTAAGAGAGAAGTCACCATTGTCACACGAGTTCCAAGCATCTCCATCTTTATCCTCTATCTCATCCAAGTTTAGCTAATACAAGAAATGATGGAAATTATACTACTCTATACTAAACTACTGAGCTAACCTAATGAACTAAGAAAACTAGTGAAGACTACATTTGGGTAGTGTCTCTAGTCTTTCAAAGTTTATGAAAAATGTTCTCCAAGACCTCTATTTATAGAAGGAATTTGTGCAAAAGACAAATATTAAATCATGTTAAGATTCTCCTTGAGCCCAAAAACAAGTTAGATTTGAGTTATAAAGTTTCTTTGGCAGCTTTCTTGGACTGTTTCCACCGAAATTCCTTACTAGAAATAAGTTAGAAAAGCTGTGTGAAAGTAGAGCAAGTTGTAGAAAACAAGGGAGAATACTCAAGCTCTGAATACGCGAGCTGATGCCACGTATTCAGAGCTCATGTTTTCACTTCTGCAAATTTAGCACCACTTCAACTGATATTTTCTTAATGATGGAGGCTGAACTAGCTATTTTGCAAAGCATGAAAGCTGTATCCTTTTTCGTTAGCTTTCCAATGTCTTAAGAATCATCCAATTTAGAGGTTTGTAGACTGAGAAACGACCAAAATACCCTTGACTGGTCAATCCCCTGTTTCAACTTTTGACAACAAACATTGCCGACTGTATTTCGATTTTTTGACAAGGAAAACCCATAAACTGGATTTCGATGTCTTCATAAGAAATGTAGAGCTATGTGTTATTTTCAAAATGGCATAAGAATCACCCTCAATCTAATACTTGTAACTCAAGATATAGCTTAAATACCAAAAGGTGTCAAAACTGTATTAACTTACATTTCATTCTTTGAACATTTTGCCCTTCATGTATTCGTTAAATCACTTCAAATTATCCGTTTGAATTAACTATTTTTGGGAATATTTTTGAAATATTTTACTGTAGCAGAGTTTTTAGAATATATTTTGGGATATTTTTAGAATATATTTTGAAATATTTAAGAATAGGAGAGTTTTTAGAATATATTTTGGAATATTTTTTAAACATTAAAAAATATTTATACTTTTTAAAAATTTTTATAGTATTTGAAAAACTAATTTTTGAAAAATTGATGGATCCAAACAGAGCATTCTAGTTTTCATCATTAAAATCTATGGAAATGCAATTTTTGATACTTAAACCATAAAATGCATCTTTTCACTAGAAACTTTGTTAATTAGCTATAAAAGTAAATAAAACATACCAAAACTAAATAATAAAACACACTTAAAATACACAAAATATATACTTATCAAATTCCCTCATACTTGAATCATTGGTTGTCTTCAATCAATAAGAAATACAAACCAAAACTTTGAAATTAAACATATGTGCACAATTCAACTTCATTTCCTCAAAATAATGTAAATAACCATTATGCAATTATTTCAATTAAACTCAAGTACTCATAATATCAAGTAAATGTGAGCCAATTATGACATAATTTTAACTAATTCAATTCAATTTCTCATCCTTTCCCAATTTCACAAGCAAGTAACTTGTATGGTCAATAAAAATGCTTTCTAAACTCATGATCATCTTGTTTTTCAAATTTAAAGAGGGATTTATTCATATAACATAGTTAAATATTATTCAAGTTGTGAAAGAGTCTTTTGACACAAAGATCGGTATTTTTACATAAAGATCACCGGTTACTCAACATTTCACATTCTCAAATTGTTTTGCATACTCTTAATTCAAATACCGTTTTACGTGAAAAGTTGATATTTGTAAATTAAAACTCTCGATTACTAAATGCAAGAATCATTGGAGTAGAACAGCTTTCATTCTCTCTTTTTTTTCTACTTTTGTTTTTCTCTTTTTTTTTTCTTTTTTTTCCAAGTAAAGATAATAATCATTCCCTCAAAAGAATAATCATGAGAAGAGTATTGCACTTATTGACTATATTTATTACTTAACTTTATAAAATCAAATAAAGAGGAAAAATTTCATCAAACATGTAAAATTTAGGCATAATTTTCTCCACTTTACTCGATATACTTTCCTAAAAGTGCATAAATTATAATTGAAAATTAAAGTGGAGAAAATCTCGAGAAAAAAGTGCATTACCCGATATACTTTAAACGAGAAAAGTATAATGTAGGAAAGTATATGGGTTGACAACTTTACTCGATATAATTTAAAATATGTGGGTTGACAATTTTTTTCTCGTTTAATTTAAAGTTGTCAACCCACATAAATTTATCACAAAAGTAGAAGAAATTTGAATTACTAATGGTATGGAATACAATGCCAATAAGTTTTCCCTCCCCCGCATTTAGAATACACATTGTTCTCAATGTGTAAAAGGAAAACCAAGATAAAGAAAGGAATACTCCCTTATTGATGTGATTGAAGTGCGCAAATATGAAGATTCACAATCTATTATGAAGAGTATGATCCATTTGCTGCATTTCTACAAAAAGGAAACTTCATAAGTTCCATTTGTAACCATTAGTACTAAAACCTAAAATGCAAAATGACAAACAAACTAAGTAAGGATCAAAAGATGCAATAGTGACAAAGGCATGAAGAATTGTCGCAAATAATTTGTTGCTAAAATTTCTCACATAATCACATCATATTTTCCAAACTTTCTATACATTTAACAAAATTAACATCCTCTTTACCTAGAATATAAAGTATAAGCATGTCTCATTCTCAAAGTAATTATAACATCACCATATAAAATTAGAAATAAAACACAATCTAAGAAATCTACATTATGCACATGTTCAATTTCACCCCTAAAATATCACTAAAATTGTTAAATTTTTCACATATTCAAAATTCATCATCCAATCATGCTCTATATGAAGATTAAACAATCAAATTGGCTAAAATGTCACCATATAAGGAATGTATACATATAAGCATCATAAACAAGTCATATTTTAGCAATTTGAACCATCTAATTATGCTTAACAATATTTTAAGAGCAATTACTACGTTGATCATAAAATAGGAATATGCATAAATTGAAACTTTGCATATATCATCATATTTCGATATTTGATCATCTAAACATGCTTAAAAATATTAAATAAGTATAATGGATCTTACATATACCAACAAATAACATCACAAATTCACCATTCAAAGTGTGTCATTCAACTCAAAGATATGGAAATGGTGAATTTTAAAATACCAAATTAAGTTCAAGAAATTTACCTCAAATTAGTAGAGTGATGCTTGGTGATATAAATGGTGCAAAAAATTCTATGAAAATCACCCCAATTGACCTCCAATTGATGGAATAAGAAACTATGAATCTTAACCTACAACCGATTTTTGAGATGTTTTATATGAATTTCAATCGGTTAAAAAGGCTCTAGGAAGGTCAAAAGATGTTTGATTGATGATTTCATGTAATGAAATGGTGTTAAAGTGAGATTTTGTGAAGTGTGGGTGAAAAACGTGAGCTGAGGTGAAGAAAAGGAAGAAAGAAAATGAGGCCGCGTTTTGTGTCTTGATTCAGAATTCCGAATAAATGAGTTGAATACGTGAGCTCAAACTTGTGTATTCTGTGTAAATTTTATGGAAAGCAAAATGTGACCTCAGAAAACGTGGGTTCAACCTATGTTTTCAAGTCTATGTATTCTGTGTAAATTTTACGGAACATAATACGTGACCTCAGAAAACGTGCCTGTGTTTTCTTTTCAGCAAATTTTCTGGAAAAAATTTTCAACTTTCAAAAATTACACACTTCACCCCCAATTTTTAAAATGCATTCTAGATCATTTTTTTTTGTCAAAATAATCAATGCACACACATGTAAAATGGTTAAAACATGCATTTTAACCCTCTTTAATAAACAAAAAACAACAATTACTCAAATCAAGGGGTTGAGTTCTTTAATCAAACTTCACTTTTTTCACCTCATTTGGTTACTTTTGCTTCTAGTCCCCCATTCCTACAAAAAAAAATAATAAAACAACTTAAACACATAATTTAAACATAGAATCACACCAAATTAACATAAATTACCAAAACATTGGGTTGCCTCCCAATTAGCGCTATTGTTTGCTCGACTATATAACTTCATTTTTCAAGGAGGTTTTGTTAATGAATAATCCACCATCTTAAGTCGTGATTGATCAACAAATGGTGGTTTGATAGTAAAAGTCACATGTTCTAATGATATGAGAAGTGGAAGTGGCTTTCCAACCACAAGTATTTCATAGATATTACCTTGAATGCATGTCATTTGAGAACTCACCAAAGAAACATCCGCTTGTATTTCTTGGGTGACAATAACTTTAAAACCTACACTCTTAACTCAATCCTCAAGAAGGGTTATATATGAATCATTTATGCTTGTTTCTTGAGGTTCAAACTTCATTCCAAAGGTATTATCATATTAAATGGACATTTTCTCATTGAAACATACATTAGATGCATTATTTTCATCAAAATGCAATCCATTTTCACATACAACATGCTCACCATCCATGCTAGGGTCATTGTGCATATCATTAGAAGAAATAATTTCACACAAAACATGCAATTGGTCATGAATTTTACCAAAGTGAGAACCTAATTCATTTAATCTATCCTCAGCCTGAGCAAAAAACGATTGGAGGTTGTATTAACTAACTTTTCTATGGCTAAATCAAATTGATTAGAAGATTTTTTTTATGGCTAGCTCCCAAACTGGTTTAGAAATGTTTCACTTTCTAATTCCCATGGTAAATATGCATTGGCTAACCTTTTTATTGCCAAATTTCAAGATGGTTTAGATTCATATTGGACAAATTCTGATTAGTAATCATAAAAACATGGAGAATCACTATAATTACATTGATTATCCCAATCATAAGTATAAGAATTATCCCAATTAGTCTCATTTTGATCAAAACAAGGATTGCAATGCCTCAATTCATCATAATAACGCATATTTTGTGCTCGCCTACATGTATTTATAGTATGATAAATTTCACACAAGTCACAAATCACATGATAAAAATTGGAAGTATTAACATTCCGTTTTTGTTCAAGCATATTTCTAATGGTGTTCAATTGAACTTTTACTGTTATATAATCAAATTTATCCTTTAACCACCTTAAACTATCTTCAAAAGACGTACCTTCAGACATCCTTTACCTCTATTCATGGAGTTTTGCACTTGGTAACAATTCATTTCCGAGTTTCATTCTCTCAAATCTTGATCCTCCTTTTTTACTATGCTTCTTAAAACATAAAAATGCCTTCAAATAATTTCAAAAGCAAGATTAACCAAGACGAATAGCTTCAAAGACACACAAAACTAAGACATTAAACACTAAACAAAAAAACTAGACAAGACACAAACACTACAAACAAGACACAAAAAACACAAAATAATAAGTAAAATATCTAAACTAATAAAGTTGCTCTTCATGCCGTTATTGCCGAATCTTCCCTAACAACGGCGCCAAAAACTTGACAAGTGCCGGCTATTCATATAACAATTAATCTCATTCACAGTCAAGTTTTATATTTATAAAATTTTAAATACCTCACACGCAATTTTTCGCAAGCATATGAGTCATGATTGAGTATAGGATATTAAGGATCGAACCCACAAGGAAGATTGTCAATTACTGATGATTTTCGAACTCTTTATTATTTAGACTATTACAAGTGCAATAAATTAAATTTATACTATAAACATGACATAAAGGTAATAAAAATAACAATAAAAAGCTCCTAGAGGTGTGCAATTCCTCACTACTCTTACAAATAAAATTATCGGTTAATTGAATGGTATTATTTTCGTTAGTTATGACGTAATTTCTTCATATATATGAAACCTATTCTTGTAGTAAACCAACTATACTTATACTTAACCCATACCTACTCTCGTGATTATAAAATTAGTTACAAGTTTATTTCTTCTATGAAATTAAATGAAACAAGTTATTAAAACCACATGGTGTACCTCTACTCGTAAGTATACTTCGTAAATTTATCATTTTCTTGAACTAGTGTTAAATCTCAATTTTTATTGCAAAATTAACACCATGTAATTATGAATATACAACTAACAAAAGTAAGAATGATTAAAAAATCATACTATGTGAACAGCCAAAAATTAAATAACTCGATAATTCAAACAAATCAAAATATCTTTTTGAAGTAACACGCCTGAATTACTTGTAGTAACTATTTACAATCTCTGGATTTAATCTAATACATCAACGAAAGGGACACATGGATTCTGAAAAGTTATTCATATGATGGGATGATATAGCTCTTCCTGAACATGATGTTAATCGTCAATGTTATTCTTCAATCTACTAGAACTTCAACTTCTACTCTTAAACCAGAATTGCCAAGAATCTGCAAGAATATTAAAAAATATCTGAACATAAGTCATCCAAGCACAACAAAGCACTGTCCCCTTTTTGTTTCTAAATTTAATTTTTTTAACTCAAACCAGGCAGTTGGTGTCCAGCTTAAACCCAAATTGTCCAAATTATATATGAATTTTCCCACCGAGCACCCAACTAACCCAACCTAACCTCTCAAATTAGTAGGTGAATTAGGCGGATTATTGGGTCTTAACTATAATTGCCAGCGCTATACATATCCAGCGGATTATTTTAGATTGTTGAAGTGAACTTGTGTAATTTTGCAATTCTAACACTTAAACAAAAAAATTTAATAAATCAATTAACTTCCTTATTTTGAATTTCAAAACTCTCTCTGTATCGAAAAGTGTGTTGCGTTTAGGGATTTGTATTTTTCTTCAGCAGCTGCTTAAGTTGCTGCTTTTTCTTTATTTGTCATTTAGCATTTAAATTTGAATATATAACATAGGGATAATTTCAGAAACCTCCCTTGAGGTTTTTCCTAATCACAACTAGCACCCCTAAAGTTTCTGAAATCACACTTAGCACCCTTAGAATGACAGCTTTTGTAACATATCAACCCCTTTAGGTAAAAATTGTATTAAAAAATGTATTTAGAAGAGAGACTATAATATTCTTCCAAATTTGACCTTTTGCAAGTTGATTTTTGAAAACTAGAAGATGAAAATAAAACAAGTTGATTCTTTTTCAGCCTTTTTCATATTTCTTATGTTGGAAAAGGCAAGAAAAAAGAAAAAATATTTATGTTCAATTATGTAAAAAGAAAGTAACAAAATGCAATAAAATTTAGGCACATTTTGGGGCTTTTGTTTTGCGTATGCAATCGAAGATAGGTTTTGAGGTACTTAGACAATCTAAATATAGAAAATCTATCTTTTTTCTTACTACGATTTTATCCTGTTATCTAGTTTAATCATTAAGAGGTGAGGAAAAAATAGGTTAAAATCATTCATTTGGTGAAAAAAGGCTGGGATGCAGTTGAAGTAATCATAAAAATGCATATTAAATATACCTATAATGGTGTTCAATTATCAAAAACAAAATTTTTGAAAAATTGGTTAACAAACAATATTCAAAATTTTTATTTCCTTTCTATCCAAAACTTTGGCACAGACCTTATAACAATCATATGAATCAACAAAAATTATACAATTCAATAGTTATTGTATTTACATCCCCTCAATTTTTATATGAATATTACAATTCTATTTGTTTTAATTTTCATTTTCTAAAATTCAAAAATCAACTTGCAAAAGGGCAAGCTTGAAAGAATATTATAGTATCTCTCCTAAATACAATTTTTAATATCATTTTTACATAAAAGGGTTGACATGTTACAAAGGTTTTCATTCTAAGGGTGCTAAGTGTGATTTCATAAACTTGAGGGGCGTTAGGTGTGACTAGAAAAAATCTCAAGGGAGGTTTCTGAAATTATCCCTATAACATATGGATGAGATTATTTTCAATGAAAGTTGGAATATGTATTTGGGTCTAATATCTTAATTTTGGCATCTCAATGCCCACTTGCAAGAATGAAACTTGTAATAAATTTCTGTTTAATATTTCACTTTTTGAAACTTATGAAGTCGTGTCGATGCCGAACCAGGGGCAGCAACGGTTCCTGGTAATTATGTGCATTTTACACACGGTGTAACTTTGTTTGCACATGGTGTAACTTATTTTCAACAACATATAACTTTAGAACAAAATTTTATGGATTCCACACATGTTAAAATCGAGATACAAGATAAAATTTGAACACTACAATTTTTTTTGACCAAATCTTGACCATAAACTGTCCGGGAATGATCCTTCTGATGACCGTCCCTGCCCCGTATCCGTCGGTGCCATACGGCTTGTTTCAAAGGTGAATGACATTTATTGGGGCCTACAATGGTAACATGATTTCTTTTTCATTACTTTGCAAAGGGTTATATGGGAAAAGAGCATGAATGCCTTTCCATATTTTCAGTAAGTGACAAATAATTTGAGATAGATTAAAAAGGGAAGCACTGTGCTGATGATAAATACGTCTGTTCTAAATGCTCTTATAACATCTTCAAATTGTCATTCCAACCAAACCAATTCATTATCATTCTGGGATATTTTCATGAATTTAGTCGTAGAGAGACACCTTTGCTACAACAAGAAAGTGTTGAACCTCATTTATTATTGAAATTTGATTATCTAATTAAAGTAAGCCATTCTCACATATTAAATTGTTTTCCTGAATTAGATAAAGTACCTCTACCACCATGAACAAAAAGTTTAACCTTATTTATTTTATTTGTCTCTCAATTTTGATTTTCTACGTATAATTCATCCATACTAATTTTTTCACCCAAAAAATGTATATAGAAACTTCAAGAAAAATATCATTTAACGTGTATTTTTAATGATTGGGATAATTTCAGAAACCCCCTTTGAGGTTTTTTCTAATCACACCTAACACCCCTCAAGTTTTTGAAATCACACTTAGCACCCTTAGAATGACAACCTTTGTAACATGTCAGCCCTTTTATGTAAAAATAATATTAAAAAAATGTATTTAGGAGAGAGACTATAATATTCTTCCAAGTTTGCCCTTTTGCAAGTTGATTTTTAAATTTTAGAAGATGAAAATAAAAACAAATAGGATTGCAATATTTATATAAAAATTGAGAGGGTGTAAGTACAATAACTATTGAATTGTATAATTTTTGTTGATTCATATGACCGTTATAAGATCTGTGCCAAAGTTTTGGATAGAAAGGAAATAAAATTTTTTGAATATTGTTTGTTAACCAATTTTTCAAAAATTTTGTTTTTGATAAATGAACACCATTATATGTATATTTAATATGCATTTTTTCATTATTTCAACTACATCCCAACCTTTTTTCACCAAATGAATGATTTTAACCTATTTTTCCTCACCTCTTAATGATTAAACTAGATAACAAGATAAATTCGTAGTTAAAAAAAGGATAGATTTTCTATATTTAGATTGTTTAAGTACCTTAAAACCTATCTTCAATTGCATACGCAAAAAAAAAAAAAAAAGGCCCAAAATGTGCCCAAATTTTGTGGCATTTTGTTACTTTATTTTTACATAATTGAACATAAATATTTTTTCTTTTTTCTTGCCTTTTCCTACATAAGAAATATGAAAAAGGCTGAAAAAGAATCAACTTGATTTTATTTTCATCTTCTAGTTTTCAAAAATCAACTTGCAAAAGGGCAAATTTGGACGAATATTATAGTCTCTTTTCTAAATACATTTTTTAATACAATTTTTACCTAAAGGGGTTGATATGTTACAAAAGTTGTCATTCTAAGGATGCTAAGTGTAATTTCAGAAACTTTAGGGGTGCTAAGTGTGATTAGGAAAAATCTCAAGGGAGGTTTCTGAAATTATCCCTTAATGATTTGAAGATTATCAGTGCCCGATGTGCAGCTTTTAGTATTTAGAAAGATGCGAACAACGGTTGACTCTTTCTAACTGCTTAGATCTTCTTGTTTGGATACAAGAGAGTGTAAATGATATCATCCTTCTAAAGTTACAACCTTTTTCTATTTTAGATTTTTTACCCAATCTTGTTTTGGTTGTTGCGTTATGGCCATTGCACAATTTATCAGTCTCGGTGAAGTTGGAGTATTTAGCTTTCTTTTACCTTCTTGTCCTTTTTGCTGGCATAATTAAACCGAACTTCTTCCTGTAGCTCCATGTAGTCATGCACCTGAACCCAAATTCAATATGCCAATCCAAAATGAGGCAAACATAAGTCACGAAATCAAACGTAACACTAAAATAAGTCACTAATTGTAAATGCAATAATGGAATAAAGAAACAACAAGAACTTTTTAATCTCCCATTTTCAAACTTAGGGGAAAAAAAAGAGTCAAAAAGCCAAGATACACTGGTGTATGACTGGAGTGTGATTGAGATAGGAAAAATGGCATCAGGATAATTGTTTTAGTGATGAAACTTGTTGGATTCGAGGTCCCAAGGAATCATATCTTTTAAAGTTTTGGACATGAAAGTTTCTTTCCTTCTTGTTGAGGAATTTCATTATTGTAAGGTGTCGATATGAAGACTTGTAAACGACAACGGACGAGGGGGACGGCAGGGGCAGCCAAATATGTTCATTGTCAGTTTATTTCCTTTGATTTCTTTTGTAAAAGTGTCCGACAAAAGATTAATTTTAGTTTCATTATGTTTAAAGTGTCCTATAATAAACCTACTCTAGTTTCCATATAACATACCATTGTTAAGACTTCATTCTTAATACACGATAACTATCAAATATTTACCTTAAGAAACATTACCTTTTTATGTAAGTTTTCTGAAACAAACAAACTCTTAGTTTCTTTTTATTAGTTAACGTTAGAAAAAATAATACAAGTAGGAAAAAAATGACAAATAAAAGAAAATTCAATCATGGCAAGAATTTTAATTTTTTTCAACTTCGTTCAACTCATTTCAAATATTCACCATTTCAAAAGGCAAGTCGAGTTTTTTCTCCCTTACACTTTCTCCAGTTATAAGTTAATTCATAACTAATTAGACATTAAGATCAATGATGATTTCTTGATGATTTTCTTGCCCATCATTGATCACATATATTGAGAGACGTATAGTTCAAAAAATTGATGTTAATTCAATTATAGATGCATTTGATCAAATGCCATGTATTGATAAGAGAGTAGTGGACAGTCCAACTTTCATATTTTGCTTTATACGCTGTTCTTTTAATTAAAATTTTTATTTGTTAATCATTGGCTATTGAACTTTCATTTTAAGTTAGTGTCTTTCATTTTTCATGATTTTTTTTTGTTCCCTACTTGACTGTTCGTCCCCCTTAAACTAGAATCCTACATGCATCCCTGCTTTTTCAGCTTTTTTAGTTTTGTTTGTTTTTATATACTTGGAGATTTTGGTAAATTTGGTTTGAACTTAATTATAATATTAATTGTTGAATAGTGACTTATTGCCAGAATTTGTTGAAAGTTGTACCCCACTTAGGAATATTGAGTTTTCTGGTTTTCATATGCCAAATTCTCCCAATATATTTTCCTTGATGAAGTATATAAGGAAGACAGCGTTTTGGTTTAGTATATTATACAAAAAGTAGAATGATAAAGTGCCAAGTTTATATTTTTTTATTTCTACTACACTTAGTCTTTTGATTAAATTAAAAGCTTAATAAAATGATTTATGTTATATTTCATGATTTGGTAGATTTTGGAGTATCAATGAGTCTGCTTGATCAAAATTGGCAATTTGATAGCTTTAGAACATTGACTGTAACTAGAGTTCCATTTGGGATGATTCTAAGGTCGAAAATAGACAAGAAATTGGAATGCGATTTGAAAACTGCCATCCTAAAGCAGTTTACAGTTTTTACTTCATATCTGGAGTTATAGACTTTCAATTCATGCAAAGACAAAGCCATTGGAAAGCTAAGATCGAATTTTACAACTTTTGCAAATGGCTCAAGTCGAAATTATGCTGTCTTAAAGGAAACAAGTAGCCACCAAACTGGAGTACAGAATCCATTGTGGCTGAGACAGTCATGGTTTCAAGCCCATAACTTGAGCTATACACCTTCTGAGGCAAGTCTTGATGTTTTGGAATCTTGAAAAATAGAGTTACAATTTCCCTTTGGAGTCAACAAAATAATTCTGCCTGTATCTAGTCCAATTTAGCAGCAAAATTAATGAAGAATCGGGAAACTATAAAATTTTTTGAATGTTTTAGGGAATTATTTTTGGAATCTTTCTTTTTTGTTGTAATTAAGGGCTGTCAGTCTTGGAAGATGAGGACATCGTGAAAAAGAGCAAAATAGGAGTTTTTCTTAAACTTGTTAATTTAAACTCATTAATATTTTCTATGTCAAGCAACCTCAAACTCGTTAATTTAAATTATTTTTGTTAATTTTTCACATTAGTTCAAACCACAAAATACTAAATTGTATGATTTGAAACCATAAGGGACTTTTATGTAGGTTTGCTTAATCACAGAGGACTTTTCTATATTATAATTCTAAAGTTATAATAGATATGTCAACTAAAAATTTATTTGTTTCCAGTACAAATACTCTCAAAAAAAGCGTGTGCATTTCAAACTCGTTAATTCGAACTATTTTCATTACTTTTTAAAATTAGTTCAAATCACGAAATATTGGAGTATATATTTTGAAACTATAGTGGGTTTTTTTGTATGCTCGCTTAACCTCAATGGGTTTTTCTATATTTTACCCTCTCAAAAGTTAATTACATGTAGCTCCGCACCTGTCTCATCCCTACCATTTTTTTTTTGAAATATGCTTTCAGACCAAGAATTGGTTAACTTGAATGATACATATTTTTAATATTTTAAAATGTTCTATATAATATATAAGCAAAAAAATACCAAATTTATGAATTTAGTATCTATATTTACTACCTTTTTTATTAGCTATTATTTAATTAAAAGAATAGTAATTTAAA
The DNA here is from genome assembly GCA_023065735.1 of Coffea humblotiana. NCBI lineage: Eukaryota > Viridiplantae > Streptophyta > Magnoliopsida > Gentianales > Rubiaceae > Coffea > Coffea humblotiana. The sequence goes on along the minus strand of CM041215.1, from coordinate 10,375,543 downwards.
ATAAATATGTTATTCGACAAATAAAAAAATATTTCATATAATTTTATTTGTTTTGAACGTGTATAAGTATTAAACATATTAATTATTTGATTTGATATTACTATTTGGGTCGAGCCTAATAGCCCAATCCATATTTACCTGTATGTTAACTTTAACATTGCATCAGCTTTGAAACTCATCCATCATTTTTTCACACAACAAATGGTATTGTCCAACTAAATATAATTACCTTTTCATGTTTAACATGGTATTATGTGCCAAACAGGTTTATGTTATGTTTTTCCCTAATGTAAAACAAATGTTCTATTTCGTTCATAGCAATAAATAGAAACGGAAAAGCACAAACTTTCCCAAATAGAGTAATATGATATTGTGTGTGGCTGTATACATATATATATATATATTTGTGTGTGTGCGCGCGCGTGTATGTGTATATATATCCTCCTACACTACAAAAACCGTGGAAGGTGATGAACAGTGATTTGTGCCAGTTATTTTGTAATTTGGTTAACATTTTTCCCCTTTGTTGTCTTTTTGGAGCTGCAAGTTTGTTTGGGTCTGATTTTCCTTTGATTGATTTTCCTTTGTTCATTTTCTTTTGGACTATTTTGTCCTTTGTCCTGGTTATCCTGTTATTTATCCATGCATTTTGGACATCTTGGTCTTTTTGATGCTTTGGGAGCTATGAGATAGCATATGTTTCTCATCATTTTGCTCCCCGTAAGATAACCACTATTTTCAAGCAAAATCTATTTCTACACTTATTTGCCTGCCGCCATTTTTACTCTAGTTTTGAGCATCTATGAACTGAAGCACCTCTTCATATAGATGTCATTGCCAGTATATACTGCATGCATGCCTCGTGTAATTTGCATGGATAACCAGCTATATTGAGCTTATCTTTCACTGTTATTCAGTTTGAGATTTGAGCCGTCTTGTTTGATCTGCATTAGATGTTAATGTCAGATTTCTCCATTATCCATATTGTGCTCAGTTGTTTATCGGTTTCAGTTTCTTTTTTGAGCCATCTGTGTGCCTCTTCTGTTTGTGTTCCACTCCCTTTCTCAGCAACTCCACTCCTCTTGCATAAACGTCATTAATGGTATATATTGCATGCATGCCGCGTGTATTTTGGATGAATAGCCAGCTATCTTCAGCTAATCCTTCATTCTTATCGCATTAGACATTTGAGCCATTTTATCTCATCTGTATTCCCCGTTGATGCGAAGTTTCTCCATTATTCTTATTGATTTTCTTTTTATTTCTATTTCTTTTGTCTTTTGCAAAAACTATTCTGTGCTTTTGCTTCGTTTGCGTCTTGCCTTTTGTCTTCCTTTCTATTACTGGTGAGTTGCCATCTTAATTTATCTCTCCTTTGTCTTAATTTTTTCTGTGTCCATGTTTTTTGCTTGCGATGAACTCTTTCATGCATGTCGTGTTCTGTATGCATACTTTTTCTTTCTTTCTTTTAACTGGCTTTTGAGTTCTTGCCCTTCCTTTTCTTTGTAACTTTTAAATCATTGAACATTTTTCCCATTTCTCTGCTATAGTATTTTTATACCTTTCCACCTTTTACTTCTGCTCTTACTTATTTTGCCATAAGGTACTTTAGCTTAAGAATTAATATTTTGCAGTTTTCCCTTCTGCAAGTACGCTTACTCCTAATTTCTGTTTCTCTTTTTTCTTGGACCCTTATAATTTCCTGTGTTACTTATGATTTCCTGTATTTCTGTTTGTTTACCGCAAGGACGCTTTTTGCTATTTATTACTCTTTTCCTCTGTGCTATTTATTGTCGCTTTCTATTTGTGTCAAAAATATTGACATTCCTTTATTTTATGTCTTCTTTGCATCTGCTACCTCCTGTCTAATTTACACTCTGGACTTTTGCTGCACCGCTTTAGAGGTATTGGCATTTCTTTTAAACTCAAATTTTGCATGTTCATCCATTAGCTGCATAGTTTACTCTGATTGTGTGGTTTTGCTGCATAATTTACTCTGATTCTATGATTTTGCTTGTGTTTCGTTTACATGCGATCACCGTTCGCAGTTTCTTTTAGCCATGATATTTCTATCTTTTTTCTCCTTGTATGAATTCTCTTCTTTGGAGTTATTATCTGTCCTATAGTATAAGAAACTTGCTATCACGTCTATTATGGCCTCTACGCTTTTTCCTATGAAGAACCATCTTCTAATATGGGCCGAAAACGCAAGTATATCTCTGAAGATGATTATCGTATACAAGCTAATCAACACCGGCGAGAAAGATATGCTAAGAAAGTAGCAGAGAAACAGAAACACATACAAGAGAGTGTTGAACATCAAAACAAAGACAGCTACAACACAGATGTTATCCCTGTTTCTTCAACAGATCATACACTTGTTGATGTGCCTGTTGACAATCATATATCACTTTCAGCTTTATTGAAAGCCAAGTGTATGTGCTTTCAAATGCCTATCGTTGATCTTTCTGATCAGTCAATTGTGCATTCGAACTCCACAAATGATGCTATTGATCAAAGTATTTTTCAGGCTCCTGAATTTATTATTCTATACTGGTTATTAAATTTCTATGATAAGTAACAACCTATCGCCATTTGTTTTTGCTATATGAACAGCTGTTATAGCAACTGACCGTGTGCTTTTTGATAACACTGTTTCTTCCACCACTCTTGAAACAAATACCCTGAGCCATTCTTCACCTCTGCTACCAACTCTTCTATATGAAGGCTCCTCATCCACTAGCAATCCACAGCATTCAACTGGTAGCTATATACTTTAAATTCCTGCATGAAAATCTGTGTGTGCTCCTGTTTTGGATCTTTTACACCTTGTCTATTCTTTCAATTAGTTAGAAGCACCTGTATTTCATATGGTATAGGTCTGCATCACAGAAGAAGGAACATACCATTATTAGAACGAATACCATTTGAGACCAAGTGTTTTGCCAGAGGTTCCAGATTGTATGTTTTGTCATGCTAAACGATTTTATATGGAACCACCGAGATTCTGTTGTTCAGCAGGTGAAATTCGTTTAGTAGAAACTCAAATGCTAGATAAATTGGTTCACCTTTATAAGGCGAATACTTCTGAACCTAGAGAGTTTCGATTGTGCATCCGAAGTTACAACAATATGTTTGCCTTTACATCTTTGGGGGTTCATTATGACAAAGACAGTAGAAGGAATAATGGTATATACACATTTAGAGTGCAAGGCCAGGTTTATCACTTCATCAACCCATTGGTTCCTTCTGAGGGTGAAAAAGCAACAAATCTGCGGTTATATTTCTATGATACAGAGCATGAGATAGCAAATCGAATGGCAATTTTTAGCAAGTTCAAAGAATGCATTCTACATGATAATCCTTACTCCACTTTCATAAGAAGTTTAGTAGACATTCATGATGCTAAACACTATAAGATTTCCCTCAAATCAGATCTAGGTATGGATCAAAGAGTCTGTTGACTTGTTGGCTCAATAGCCACAATTGTCAATTTTGGCTCAATAACCACAATTGTTGACAATTGTACAAAGCCACAATTGTTGACAATTGTGCACAAATTATACATCTCACATTGCTAGTTTTGATAGAAATCCTCTCATTTGTAAGCTATAAATAGATGGATCCTTTGATAGGATTAAACACACCAAGCAAGAGTTAATAACTTGCTTTCTTCTCTCTCTTTGTAATATTTCTTCTAGTGAAATATTAAATTGTCGGTAGTGTCCGAGGACGTAGACAAATTAGCCGAACCTCGTTAAATTTTGGTGTTCTATTTTATTGTCTATTTAGTAGCTATATTTGTAAGTATATTTGTAGTGAGTTATTGTGCAATTAATTGCTTATATAGGTGATTCTGTCTAGGAAATTGGTACTTAAGCAGGCCAGTGTGCCTCACCAAATATTTCCTGGGAATTACCATTTTGCAATTTTAGGTACAATAATTTACTCGTTATACCTTAATTTGGTAGAGCTTCCGCAACAGAGTCTACAATCTTCCAATAGTATCTCAAGTAGCAGCAATATGGAATGAAAATGATCATAATGCTGGTGACGGCATTAGAGATATCCAGATCTTCACAAAAGCAGGAAATAAGCGTATACTAAAACAATACTATGGATGCTATGATACACTCCAATATCCTCTTATATTTGCAAGAGGTGAGACCGGATGGCACAAAGGTATACCACGGATACCAAAATCAGATATTCTTAACCAGTCATCCGGAACATGTCAGAAGGAAAATATTGTCTCAGTGCAGAATTGCTCACACATAGATGAAGTTATATCTGCTGAAGAAAAATGTATAAATAACAATTGCACAATTAACTATACTACCAAAACACTAACTCAGATTTATTTATATTTTGCTGTATTCCATTCAATTGCAGCTTTATATTGTTGTTCCTTATAGCTAATCAGGATTCAGAAATTTTGATACGCATTTTCTTATGTTTTAGTTATGTATATTTAATTTCTGTCCATTTATTCTCTAATTACAATTCCAAGCCATTCATGCAGATTTGCTTATATTTTACTTCTGCACATCTAATTTGTATTTGGTATTTTTCTCTATTTTCCACAGCAACAAAAAAAATAAAGACCAAGAGACCAACGGTCTCTTGCCGTGAATACTATGCATACAAATTCCAAATAAGGGATGGTGACAAATCAAATATGTTACACATACGAAGACTGTTGCAGCAGTATTCAGTGGAAACATATATTAAATTGGAGACATCACGATTGGAATTTCACAAACATAGGCAGCAACACTTGAGAATTGAAGTTTATAAAGGACTGATGGATACTGTGATAGGTGGTGAAACTTCTGCATCAAACATTGGAAAGAGAATTATTCTTCCAACAAGTTTTATAGGAGGTCCAAGAGACATGTGTCGAAGATATATGGATGCTATGTCACTTGTTCAACGGTATGGAAAACCTGATATCTTCCTTCCAATGACGTGCAATCCATCGTGGCTAGAGATTAAAAAACATTTAGCACATGAAGATGAAATCCAAAATAGACCAGATTTGGTCTCTCGAGTATTTCGAGCAAAAATTGAGCAATTAAAGGATGATTTGTTCAAGAAGAATCTCTTTGGTGAAGTTGCAGCTTATACTTATGTGATTGAATTCCAGAAACGAGGATTACCACATACTCATTTTCTAATTATCCTCAAACAAAGATCAAAGATGTTTTCGCCTGAGGCATATGATAGAATTGTTTCTGCAGAGCTACCAGATCCAAAAGAGTCACCTTATTTATATTCATTGGTGCTAAAACATATGCTTCATGGACCATGTGGTGTGCTAAATCCCAGTAGCCCATGTATGCGTCAGAATGGCAAGTGCAGAAATAACTATCCAAAAGATTTTCTGCATACACTAAACATGCGAGAAACTTTTATCCTATTTACAGAAGGCGCAATGATGGAAGAAGTGTTCTTATCAGAAATCACACACTTAATAATCGATGGATTGTCCCATATAATGCATATCTACTTGCAAAATTTGATTGCCACATCAATGTAGAGATATGCTCTGGTATTGAAGCGGTGAAATATATTTACAAGTATATTTACAAAGGACACGACAAAGTTATGTATCAGATTACTTCTTAACAAACAGAAAATATCATTGATGAGATTTGCAATTTTCAATCTACTAGATGGATCTGTGCTTCTGAAGCCATGTAGAGGATATTTGCATTCGATTTAGCCAGTATTCATCCATCAGTAATGACAATGCACTTGCATTTAAAAAATTATCAGTCTATATCATTTGCTGAAAATCAAACATTGGAGGATGTTCTTGCTAATGCGAGAAATTTAAGAACAATGTTAACAGAATTTTTCTCTATGAATCGAACAAATAAAAGAATACAGGATTTGAATTGTCTCTACAAAGAATTTCCCCAATACTTCACTTGGGATGAAGGTGATCGAATATGGATGGATAGAAAACGCGGAGAAGTCATTGGCCGTGTTAACACAGCGCACCCCATTGAAGGAGAAAGATATTACCTGAGAATGTTACTTATGCATGTAAGAAAACCAAGCTCCTTTGATGACTTAAAATCTGTTGATGGTTATATAGCATCTTTATACAAAGAGGCAGCAGAGTTTCGTGGACTGCTTCAAGTAAACAATGGTTTTGATGAATGCTTATCTGAGGCACTTGTGTACAACATGCCAAGTTCACTAAGACAACTTTTTGCTGTTTTACTTGTGCATTGTCCACCAACAAATCCAAGAGCTGTTTGGTTGAAGTACCGAAATCACCTATCAGAAGACATTCAGAAAAATTTGGCATTATCACAAGAACAAGTAGAAATTCAAGTGCTCAGACTCATTGATCAGTATATGCAAATTATGGGAAAAAATATAAGTGACTACAACTTGACAGACATTCCTTATCATCTCTTGTGCTCAGATAGCTCCACTAAAGATATTGAAGCTAAGTACCAAATACCTGTTTCTGACTAAGATTTGGCTTCAGTTTCAATGTTGAACAAAACACAAAAGTTTGCATTTGACAGAATAATCGAAAAGCTCAATACAAACATTCCTGGGGTCTTTTCATTGATGGTCCTGGTGGAACAGGCAAATCATTCTTATATAAAGCATTACTTGCAACTGTGAGATCAAGGGGTCATATTGCACTAGCAACAGTGACTTCTAGTGCTGCAGCATCATTGTTACCTGGAGGACGGACGGCACACTCTCGTTTCAAGATTCCACTTCACCAAGATAATAGCCAAACCTGTAACATCTCAAAGCAAAGCGGCATCAGTACGCTTCTAAAACTTGCAAAGCTAATCATATGGGATGAAGCAGTTATGGCTAAGAAATATGCAATTGAATCATTTGATATAATGCTTCGTGATATTCTGGATTCTGATATTATATTCGGTGGCAAAACTGTTGTCTTTGGTGGTGATTTTCGACAAACTCTTCCTGTCGTTTGAAAAGGTCAGAAAGAAGATTATATATCTGCATCACTCATCAATTCTTACATTTGGCCTTATCTAGAAAGAATACAACTAACTGAAAATATGCGAGCACAATTGGACCCTCAATTTTCTGATCTATTACTTAGAATTGGGAATGGCACACAACCAACACTTGGAGATAGCAAAATTCAATTGCCATCATCTATTCTGATACCTTTTCTAGACGATGCTGCTTCTCTCGATGAATTGATAAGTGCTGTCTATCCTTCACTTACTGATTTCATTCACAACGCTTCCACTGTTATCAATAGAGCCATTCTTACTACAACAAATGACTTTGTCCATCATATAAACAGCCTTTTGATTCAAAGATTTCCTGATCAAGAAACAAGATACATAAGTTTCGATCAAACAATTGACCCTTCAAAACAAGCTGACATGGAGATTTTCTGAACACTATCCAGCCACCAGGATTACCACCCCACGAATTAATTTTGAAACCTTACTGTCCTATTATTCTTTTGAGAAATTTGAATCCTGCTGAAGGTTTGTGTAATGGAACACATTTAACTTGTTTGAATTTTGCTCGCAATCTTATTCATGCACAAATAGCTTCAGGAAATTACACTGGAAAACAAGTTTTCATCCCTCGCATTCCACTTCATAGCTCAAATGATGAATCTTATCCAATACCATTCAAACGAACTCAATTTCCTGTATCTCTCTATTTTGCAATGACCATTAACAAATCACAAGAGCAAACACTTGATTTTGTAGGAATATATTTAAAAGAGCCAATCTTTTCACATAGTCAGTTGTATGTTGCAATGTCCAGAGCAAGAATTGCAAAAAAACTAAAGATACTTCTAAGACCAGTTACTCTTGAATCCATACCATAGAATACCACTTGAAACATTGTCTATCAAGAAATCCTTGCAGCTGCAATAGCCACTTGAGTACTCATATTTATCACTTTGCTTATTGTGTATTTTACACTTAATTTATGTGTACTTGCATTCAAATTATTTCCAGTACGTTCTTCTTTGTCCATTTTATTTAGCATGTTGACATCCTATAATTGTCAATCATCACTATTACTAACCACTTTCACCAATTTATATGTTTTGTATTACGTAGTTATGGCCAACAGATATATTTCTGTTAGCAGTTTGACTCATGAAACAAAGGATTGGATGATCAAGGTGATTGTCACTGAAAAATCGCCAATCTATCCTGGAAAAGATCAAAGCTCTTGGTTCATCAGATTCATGTTTTCAGATGAACAGGTTAGAAACATAGTTCTATCTAACTTACAAGAGCAAAACAAATTTAATTCATAACACCAAAACAAATTCCCATTACTTTAATATTTCCCGTATCATTAATTGTCATCCTGAACAACTAATTTCTCAAAAATTATCATTTCACCATGAAACTACTTACACTTCCATTTTAATACATGACTGTTCTGTAAATATTTCCTTTACTTATTAAATTACCCATTTTTCCAGTTAACTATTTGTATTTATATCGATTGACTTTCCCCTTTCTCTTTCCTTTTGACAGCATGAATCAATTCAAACAATTGCATTTAATAGAGATGTCAACTATATCCGTGACAAATTACAGCTTTATGAGACCTATTACATTGCTAATACTGCTCTTGCGCCAATTACTGATGCAAGAAACCAAGCTAGCTCCATTCCACTCCAATTAACGTTGAGCAAAGCTACCTTCATCAAGAAAGTCAACAAAACAGATTCACTTCAGCTAATGGAGCACTTTTCTATCACTTTTTTCTGGAATCTTGACAAATACAAAAACAGTGATGCAGATAGATTCAGTATAAAAAAGTCATAAATAATAAATACTATACACTAACCTGCATCTTCTAACCACAAATTTCTCATACTCATGCAGATATCTTATGTATAGCAATCCATGCATTCCCAAAAGAACTAGTCAGTACTGCAAGAGGACCACGAAGAATCCGAAAATTCATAGTTGTCAATCCTGAGTAAGCCTCTCATCATTTTAACTCTGAAAATAGCAACATAAATTCCCTTACACAACATTTTACATATGAACATGTGACTGATCATTTGCATTCAACTCTGTTGTCCACACGTTCAATATTGCAGATGCAGACCGATGATATTCACAATGTGGGAACCTTATGTTTACTATGAAGGTGTTGAGCTCATAAACACAATCCACACCCATCCAGCAATTCTGATTAGACGACCAAGAATCACCACGTATCATGGTAAAAGTGCAATTAACATCAAATTGATGCTATTCACATTCATTTTAAATGAATACAATCCAATTTACTTTCTCTGCACAATAAATTAGGAATTGACATTAGCACTAGACAAATAGCACAATTGTTCTGGATCCACCATTACATCAGACTGTTGCGCTCAAAACATGGTATGATTTCATACATATATACTATTATTCTTCATTGAAAATTCTTTTTGAAACTATCCACATTACCACTGATATTTACTTTTACTATCACAAGACTGAAGAAAACATTTCTTACATTCACAGAGTCATCAATGAGAGGCTGTATGAAAAAAATAAACAAAAAATAGCTGTGCCAGCTAGCACTGAAATCCGCCTGATTGCACAAATCCTTGCATCATCAAATCTGGTAAGCCATACACATATATCCACTAATCCTCTACATTATCAGCTTCACATCTTATTACTGTTATAATGCCACTAACTCAATTATGCAAACACCCATATACTTTTGTTTCGATTAGATAAAAAACTTTTGGATCAAAGGGAAGATTAGAATCATCAACTACAATCAACGATTTTTCTCTACAACATGTACTACCTGCAACAAAGTCACTGGTGCTCCAATGGATATGGAATTTGATTGCAATTTTTGTGGACTTAAGGATACAAAACCAAAACCAAAGTAAGTTAATTTTCAATTTCTTAAAATTTTTCATTATAGCATTTATATACTTTATCTTATATACTGATAACCATTTATGCTACAGAGCGAAATTTCAAGTGCAAATTTATGATGACACTGGTTTCATTGAGGCAATAGTCGATGACATACATGCTGAAACTCTCCTTGATTTCACTGCTATTGAAATCTACGAAAAACATCTCCAGGTACATTAACATTCATTTAATTATACAAACAAATATAATATCAGACAGCATTAGCTATCAAAATCACTAACATAGATTATCCCATTAACATTGCAGGGAGAATCACTACCTTTCAGCACAATCAATCAAAAACTACAGAATTAGAACTTCTTCTGTGAAATGAGATCGTATCTTCCATCTCAAAGACATCCTCTCCCGCTATTCTTTCTCACAGCTTTCATCCCAGAAAAAGCACCAGAGCAACCAGTAACTGGTCATATTGCCGAAACACAACCATCAGAATTCCCTACAACTCCACCACCTTTCCTCAAAACCACCGCCACAGACATCCCATCTTCAATTGAACAAGCTTCCTCGACTTCCACTCTAACATCAGCTTTATCTATTGTGCCAGTCGATCAAAGCAGCGACAAAGGTCCCTCATCTTCAGTGAAGAGAAGTCTTGAAGAAGAACTGGCAAAAACAACAAAGCATGCAAAGCTCGACTAAACTCTGCAGTCAAAAGAAAAAATGGCAAAAGTCCAAAAATCATCAATCCAAAAACAACAACTAAGCACGAATTACTTTTGCTTCAAACAATGAATTGCTTTTGTTATTTTGGTGATAAGTTAGCACTTTTGATATTTTCAACTCTATATTCGTGTTTCTAATCACCAGAATATACTACTTTATGTAAATTAGCTTAACTTGTTTACAAATATTACCTACCTCTACTAAAATCACTCCTCTTACTGTATAATAGGGGCACCCCGCGTCAAACGCGGGGTCCCACCACCTAGCTTTACATAAAGCGTCCAAGGCTGAGGAACAGTGGATTCCAATTGATTCTCCCGGTTATATTGTGATTGCACTGGTTATTTTGTCCTTCATGGTCTTTTTAGAGTTGCAGGGTTACATGGGACTTGTTTTTCCTTGCTAATTTTCTTTTGGATCATCTTGCCCTTTTGTCTTGGTTATCCTGTTATATTTGTGTGGATTTTGGACATATTAAACTTCAAGAGTGTAGTTTATAGGCAAATGGACATTACCTATTCAAAATACCAACTCTTTATGGGTATTGTACTTTCAAACATTTAATTTATGATAAATACATCAATATTTTTAAGTAAAATTTAAAAAGTGTTACAGTAATATTCTTACAAAAAACAACTGGTAGGCTATCTATTTAATATAAATTAAATATTTTTTAAAAAAGAAATGATCCATAAAGTATTAACTCTTTATAACTTTCTTCCATTACATGAACAAAGTACCGGCTTTTTAAGAGCATTTTACTCTGAATCATTTAATTTCTGATACATAAATGTTTGTAACTTGAAAAAGTGTTATACTAATATTTTTACGAAAAGGAAACTGGTAGATTTTGTATTTAACATAAATTAAATATGTGAAAGTAAAAAAAGATATTGCCTATAACATACCAACTCTTTATGGGTTTTTTTGCATTACATGAACAAAATACTAGTTATTTATGGGTATTTTACTCTAAATCATTTAATTAAATATGTGAAAGAAAAAAAGATATTGCCCATAACATGCCAACTCTTTATGGGTTTTTTGCATTACATGAACAAAATACTAGCTATTTATGAGCATTTTACTCTGAATCATTTAATTTATATAAAATACGTAAATATTTGTAACTAAAATTGAAAAAGTGTTACACTAATATTTTTACGAAAGGGGAATATATAACCAAGACCAAAAAATTATTATATACATTATAATTACCACTACATTTAACAAACACAATTCTAACAAAATATTTTACAAACTTCACGCTGAATACACAATACCAAAAAAGCTAATTTCCAACAAATATACACTACTTAATTAAATGCACACTAAACCGACAAACCCAACCATAAAAATAACCACCCAAACTAATAAAAATTCAACAAAAATAACGCAAAAACCAACACTGCTTCTATTAAATTATATAAAATTTATAATGAACGACTACAACAAACAAAAATAATTTATAGGCATATACAAAAAAAAAAATACAACCGATAACCCCTAATAGGGACACTCCGCGTCAAACGCGGGTCTCACCACCTAGTATTAGGGGTGGGCAAAATATCCGATCCGATCCGAAACCCGACTAACCCGATCCGATCCGATCCGAAAAATAGGATATCCGATCCGATTTTTCTTAGCGGGGCAGATGCGGGTCGGGTACCCGCAAAAACGGATACGGATACGGATCAGCAAAATAAAAACCCGCGGGTACCCGACCCGCAGGGTATATTATATAAATATTAAAAAAATAAGGGTTCATTATATAATTTTATAATTTTTAATCCTAAGTGTAAGTAAAGTGGTTCACAACCTCATATTTTAATCTCATATGATCCGACTCTCCTCATCTTGTCTAAAAAAAGTGAATATTCTTGGTGAAACCTGAACCAAATGAATAAAAACAAAGAAAAATTTGTGAAACTCTATCATAAAAATTGTTCATCCCTTTCATCCTTTTTCATTTTTATTCTACTTCCATCGATCTTTTCTGCAAATTTTTCATCAGTTCAATCAAAAATTTGTGTTTGGATCTCCAATTTTCTGTTAGCTAGATAATTAAAATATTTGTGTCTTTCATTTATTTATTTATTTTATTGCAATTGTGTCTCTTAAATTTGTCTCCTTTATTTTATGAAAGAAATTTATTTTTCTTTTTCATCACCTTTAATGCAACAAGGTCTATTCCAAAGATGTAAGAAAGTTGAAGAAAATTTTTCAAGATTATTTTGGTTATACTTTTTTAAAAAATTATTAGCTCTGTTCAATTCTTTTTCCCGACTTGATTCCACAATCGACTCATTTTGGATGCAATCTTATACCATAATATCCTTAAGGAAGTTGGAAAAGTTGTCATATACATATTATCCTTGTATTTGTTATGTTGTAAAAGGATGAAATGGTGAGAATGGTGATGTACTCAAAATTATCATAAAATTTCGTTTTATTCTTGTGTTTGTTATACTTGGAAAAGTTGGAAAAGGTGTCATATACTTATTATCCTTGTGTTTGTTATGTTGTAGAAGGATGAATGCGTGAGAATGGTGATTAATATAATCAAAATTATCATAAAATTTCGTTTTATCTATTAGATATTATAATTCTAATATGTACTAAATTTATGAAATCGGTTTGATTATTGGATGAAATGTGTGAGAATGGTGATGCATGGATTTTGATTATAATATCTCTACCAATATTTATTGGAAAGTATACTTTTTTTTATTGGAAAAACATGTTGATATTAAGTGAAAAAAATTTTTTTTTTTAGGGGCGGGTACCCTATGACCCGCCCCTTTTTTTCGGGTACCCGAAAACATTAGGAGCGGGTTAGGGTCGCAAAATGGCTGATCCGATATTTTAGGGTCGGGTCAGCCAAATCTTGTTAGGTACCCGACCCGTGCCCATCCCTACCTAGTATATATGTAAAACAGGAATATAATTGGTTGGGTTGTAGACAAGGTCAGTGTAAAGATATCAAATTATCGACCAACTTGTATGGGCTTGTACTAGGGCCGAACAGAAGGCTATGCTTATTTGTCTGATGTCCAAGTGCCCAACCAAAAGCCCTGGGGCTAAAATCACAAAATTTCATGCAAAACAGGCGACCATATATGCATGGATTTCTTGTGTATTGTGCATTTGAAATTTGAATTGTTGGGGAAGTTGAGCACAACCCATCTTTCATCCCACTTCTTGCTCCATCCTCTATTCATATTTTATTATATTACTATTTTATCTTCATAAATATCATATTTTAATTTCCTTTTACTTTCTTACTGTCAAATAACTACTATTACAGTAAAAAATAAATATAACAATTTCAAAAAAGGAATATATAATAGAAAATCAGAAAATACAACAGAAAATTCATAAAAATCTCATTTTTCTATATATTTTATTTTTTCAGTTTGTTCAATTTTTTTGTATTATTTATTTAATAGTTATTGAATTTTAATGAAACAAAAAAAAAATAAAATATGATGTTTATGAAGGAAAAAATAGTGTAATGTAATAAAAAGCAGGACAGAGAGTGAAACCGGAAGTAGGAGAGAAGATACGTTGTGAGATTTGAGTCTTTGGTCAGTGATACAAAAACCATTAGGCATGAGGGTTGATAACACGAGGCTTTCAATTTCTCAAAGTCTTTTTTTGATGATACGATAATTGTTGTTCTACAACTTACTCCTACGCTACACGAGTGGAAATGGGTGAATTCAAAGGAATTAATGGAAAATTCGAAAGAACTAATCCACCACCAAATTAGACTGTTGCTTGGTGCACTTACTAATGAAATTTCTAGGAATTTTGGAGAAGAATGTAAATCAAGAGATTTGAATCCCTTGACCTAAGTCCAAAGTCAAATGTTCAAATTCTGAAAGTGAAGCAATGGATTCTCTCATTACAAGAGGCTGACTAAGTGCTAATTACGTCAAACATTTGCCAAAATTTTGATTGCAGATTACATTCCAAACCTAGACACTAAGCTGACCTCACTGAGTAACAAGGGCATCGAAACACAATGAATGGACGTAGTGCAAAACTGACAAATGACAGTTTGCAAAGATTGGGTTGTTGAAATATACTGCTTGGCAAGTGAAGATAAAAGGGAAGGGCAAATTTGCAATAATACTTTGCTCGAATTAGATTTATAGTTATATCATTGCACTTGGGATTAGTATACCACAGTCCGGCTCAGAAAGGCTAACTGATGTCCCTAGCTATTAGCAACAAATAACAGAGACAATAAAATAGAGAAGCTACTACATATGATGAACGAGCAAAACCCCAGAAAATACCAAAAAAGTAGTATGGAAACAAATATGGAAACTACATAGAAAATGAATAAAATTATTAAACGAAAGCACAACGAATACCTAAATCAATAACCTTAAAAGGTTTTTTGAGTAGCTTTACTTATGGTTTCTTGATAGGCTCAAATCTCAAGCTTGGGGGTCAACGTTCCACAGTAATGCTACATATCATATGATGAGTAAGAATTCTATCAATTATTTCATTCTATTCCTCTGGTGACTCAATCTATTTCTTCCTATCAATATGTCTCCACCATTGTATTGTAGAATAATATGATCCTCATATTATTAGAATCAGATGAATACACAAGTAACTATATTTCTCAGCTTTCATTGCTACCCTCAAAGTAAAAGTTCTCTCCATTTGCTTTGGATTATCAAAATTTAACAAATCATAACTACGTGTTGATGGAGGAAATTAGTATAATATTTATTCCGAGTGCCTAGAAGGAATTTGGCTTATTTTATAAACTCAAACTAGTTTTGTACCCATTCGTTGAATGGGAATTGTTTAAAAATAATAAATTATTTAGTGTAGTTCATAAAAATATTTGCATAAAATACAAATTTATTGTATAATCTATTATAACCTTTCTTAAATACATTACTATGTACACATTGTTATTCAAAAATAGTCTTATAATGTAAATTTAAACGTCTAATTCAGTGATTAATATTTCAAAAATGAAAAAAAAACATTCGACGATATGATAACATTCAAAAACTTGAAAATAGGTAAGATCAAATCTTGGCTGATCTTCTGTAAACAAAAGAATGGCCAACCCGATACCAAAACATCAATTTTGGTACTTAATATAAATGACTTAAAAGTTAATGTGAAAAGAAAAGAAACCGAATGAAGTATTAATAAAATATCAAAATTCAGAATCAATCAAGTCATAGGAACACAGCAACCTTCTAAATCTGTTCACGGCTAATAGAAGCAAAACGAAAACATAAGATGTATTTTGCTCTTAAGTCAAAAACATAAAAAATCTAAATAGTCTGATGTATATTGCATGACGTGAACTGCTGTATAACAATGAACTTGATGCCTTGCCATTTATATAATCAGTGACACCTTCTTGTTCTTTAGAAGATTTCTACCAAAGCCTATAAAAACATTGAAAACTGCACAAAATTTTTTTAATACCAGAAATCTAGAAAATAAAAAAAAATTAGTACATTGTTGAAGACAATTAATAAATTGTCAAAAGCAATTAAAAAATCGTGTGAAAACACATAGTTTAAAAGGCCACTTTTAAATCACTAACCAAAAAGCAATATGCGTTCTACTTGAATTGAAAAGTGAATCCATAAATTGAAATAACAAATTAATTACAAAAACCTTGCCAAAAAATAAAAACCAAACTGTAACTTCTGAAGACTTACTTAGAAAATTCAAATTCAATAACCTAGCTATGAAAAAGGTATAGGAAATTACAGACCACATACAGCGAGTATAAATAAAGTCCAAATGCGGTCCTTGCATTGAAGGGAAAACGAAGTTCCAAATCCGGTCCTTGCATTGAAGTAAAAAAAAAAAATTCCAAAAAAATTGGTGGAAAAGTGTAAACATTTTCACTGCTTGATAAAGTGATGAGTAATAGATCGAGAACCATATATACGAGTAAAAATGTAGAGTATCTGAGATAGCGATAATTTGATAAAGATAATCTAATATTTGAATTGATATTTAGAACTTTTGAGTTGAAGATGAGAGAGATAAAAAACATAATTCAAAATTATTTATACTAATCTCCAGGAAATTTCGGCTTGATGATTAGGGTTTAATAAAAAAAAAAGGTGAAAGAATGGAAGAAATAATTATGGAAGGATTATCTAGAATTGTAAAAGCAAGAGAAAAAAGAGGGATGGAATAGCGTAGGTTATTAGGGGATTAACTCATAAAGCGCGTTGCACCTACTTGTTCTGTCGTTAAGCCACGTAGGAAAAAGACAAAATAAAAGGATAAGGATGAGAATACGACTTTATTATATATATATATATATATATATATATATATATATGATTTCTAAGTATACTTTCTTAGAACTTTAAGTTCATTAGAAAAAAAAGAAAAGTACATTACAACAACACAAAAAGAATTAAAAACCGATTTTAATTGTTATTAAGAGATGCAATTTTAATTGAAATTAGATAATAGAAACATTTGCCGATGTTGAAATAAAACAATTTTTTGACTTTTTTATCACAAAATCAGTAGAATGACTTAAAAGGAAAATATCTAAATATTAGCATGGTCTATAACTTCAAAATTTGGTGGACTTCTAAAAGGTACAAGGTTAATTCAAAGAGAAATGATATCCTCTCCTAGTTCTGATCACCAAAATTAAAATGGCTCGCAATTTCCATCAAGAATGCTTGGAATTATATTTTGATCACATGCATTAGCATAAGTACTAAACCATTTTGCACCATTATGCTTAATTTTGTAATTTATCACTTTGAACTTCGATCTTTTACTTTGGACATATATTTTGTATCTAAATGTTAGTTATGCTTCCTCCTTTTTAGTTTTTTGCTTTCCATGTAAGCTTTGGAGGTCAAGTTAAAGTCCCCCTCCTTTGTAACTTCTCTTGTTAGCGCTTAATAAAATTCGGGGGTGGCGTCCCATGTACGCCCCGGGGGGGGGGGGGGGGGCGCTTTGTCGGAGGAAAAAAAATGTTCGTTATGCTTCTGGAAAACTTCAATAAAATTAACCTAAATTCACGCATTGACCATTGCTCTATGTAAAACCACTATCATTCCTGAAATCAACCAAAATCCATGCACGTTTGGACTTGGTGTGATAGTCCAGTAAATTGGTCTTTGTTATTATATGAATATCTTTTTTACAATATTATTTACAACTCTCAGGAAAAGGTATAAGTATATGTTAGAGTCTCAAACTCTTATCTAATTGGTGGGAACATTCATAAAGTTTCACGAGATTTCTTATTGGAATTTCAAACTCTTCCTTTTTCTCTTTTCTATTTGTAAGGTTTAGAATTCCCTTGAAAAGAAAAAATTAGGGTGTAAAGCTTTCCAGCTAAAAGTTTGAAGAGCATATTGAAAATAAAAAGAACTACTAGGATGCAAAGTGGAATATTGAGTGAATTTTAAAGATCATTTTAGGAGCTTTTCAATTCTAAGAGTTGAAAATTGTAGAAAAAATAATTATAAATTTTAATATCGAGTGATTTCACAATTAGAAGACTTGTCCTTGATCAAGGAGGCCCTTGGTTTAGTGGCTAAAGTTGAAGTTTCATGACATAAAAGTCCTAAGTTCAAATTCCCCTTCGTCTACTCACTTATTAAATTTCACTCGTCTCTGGTAGGAAAATATTTAAAAACGACTTGTCCTTGATTTCTGCCCAAGCATACAAGTTTAGTAGGGGAAATGGTTGTCTACTACACAAGCTTAGTACATAAAAGCACTAATTATGTTTTGTCAAATTAAAATATTAGTTCATCCATGAAGACCAGGTCCGTACATGCATAAAACCAAATTTATAGACACCAATTTCATTTTCACTAAAACTTTCTTTTTCTCAAATTTTCTATTTTCATTTTTGTTGGTCTTTAAGTTTTTATCTGAAGTCCCATTTTATCATATTCATAGGTTCTTTTTTTTATTTTAAAACAAAAAAAGAGATAGAGAGAAAGAAATGAAAGAAATATGTAACAGCATTATAGTGATACAACGGTTTCTGCATCGATTTCTATTTTGTCATTCATGGTTTTTACCTTGTTTCACAATAAATCTAAAATTTGACTAAATCTATAAAATGAATGGTTTATAATGCTGGGATCGGAGTGGTGGCTCATGTTGCAGACAACTGATAAGTGTGTATTTTGTGTGTTTTAAGTGTATTTTATTATTTAGTTTTGGTTGTGTTTTATTCATTTTTATAGCTAATTAACTAGGTTTCTAGTGAATCATGCATTTTGTGGTTCAAAGTATGAAAAATTGTATTTCTATGTGTTCAAATGGTGAAAAACTTTATATTTTTATAGGTTTTTAATGATTCAATTATCAAATGGAGTGAATTGAGAAGATATTTGGATTATTATTGATGATTTGAAGTGATTTAAGGAGAATATGAATTGCAAAATGTTCAAAAGATGAAATGCAATCAAGTATAAAAGAAGAAATATTTGACAGAATTGACACTTTTTGGTATTTCGGCTATATCTTGAGTTAAAAGTATTAGATTGAGAGAATTCTTGAGAAATTTTGAAGTTAAGACATAGTTGTACATTTCTATGAAGACATCAAAATCTAATTCATGAGCCTCCTGGTCAAAAAGTCGAAATACAGTCGGCAATTTTTGTTGTGGAAAGCTGAAATAGGGTTTTGACCATTAAGAGTATTTGGTCATTTCTCAACTAACCTTCAAATTAGATGATTTCTTGATGAATTGAAAAGTTAGTTCAACGGGCTACAACTTTTCTGTTTTGTACAAGAGCTAGTTCAATATTTATTATCGAGAAAATATCAGTTGAATTTGGTGCAAAAATAAAGCAATGTTGAAGGCTGATCAGCAAAATGGAAACCTATTGGGAGGCAATACGCAGGTGCAATACGTGACCTTACACCTGCGTATTGACTTCAAGTATTCTTAAGAAAGTTGTGCAACTTGCACAACCACTTGGTTTGATTTTTTTTTTAATAACTTTTATAGGTCAATTCCAACAAGAATTTTGGCAGCAGCTATAAAGAAGAGCATGGATACTTATAGAAGAATATTTTGGGAATCTCAAACAGTATTTTACATCAAATTTTATAACTCATTTAGAGTTTGAATTCATCTATAAATTGGGGATTTGAAAACATATTTTAAAAATTTTGGAAGGTTAGAGACACTACCAAAAATGTAATCTGTGAGGACCCGCAAAATTCTCCTTGTTTTATTGAATATTACTTTATTTTCCGCTTGCATTTTCCTTACTTTAATTTTAGTATATTAATTTTCAGAGATTTTATAAGTGGGTGTCGTTTTTAAATCATTTATCTAGTATAAGTGCGTACATGTTAAGTTTGAGGTGCGTTGTGGATGTGGGACCCGCTAATAAGGTAAGTGCGATATATTTTTGACCACTAGTTGGAGTTTTGTGTTAAGTGATATTATTTTACAAGGTACTAAGAGATGATTAGGGATTAGCTAGGAAGATTAGTATTGGATGACAAAACTAATTAGAGTAAACTCTAGAAGCTAAGTGTCAAGATACCATTGGAGGTTGGACTTGACCAAGTCTACCTAACTTTACTAAAACCAAAATTGACCCAAATCTTCTTCATTTTCTTCTCTAGCTTGGCCAGCCATATGAAGAAAAATGAGAGAAAGAAAGCTCCAACTTCATCCTCCATCCTTTGCTTGAATCTTGAGATTTCACCGATAGTCTTGCAAAATACTCCATAGAAGTTGGTCTCTAAGGAAGCTTAAGGGGTTTTGTGGAATGATTTGGGAGGAGAAAGGTGTGGGTAGCTTCCTTGCCTAAGGTTTAAGGTAATTTTGCTAAGAAACTCTCTTTATTTCAAATAATTGCAAAATAGTGCCTTATGGAGGCAACTTTGGTAGTTTTATGCAATATTTCATGGTTGGAAGTGATATTATGGAAATTTTCAGTTTTATCAGGAATTTTCTGCCCTATTCTGGCCAGTGTCATTCGAATATGATGGAGGCTGAATTAGCCTTAGCACAAAACATGAAAGTTGTAGAGCATTGAGTGTAGATTATGCCTGTAAAATTTCAGCTCAATCGGAGCACTGTAGCCTGTGAAATGACTATTTTACCCCTGCTGCCCTGTTTCTATCCGAAATGATAATCAGCCTCTGTAATTGGCTCGTTTGGCTGGGAAAATGAATAAATTAGCTTTTGATGCCTTCATAAGAATTGTAGCCTTGTATCTTAGCTTTCGAATGGCTTTGGAATCAACTGAATCGGAGTTCTGTGTGCTGAGATATGATTGAATAAATCAGGATTGCTAGTTGAATGTCACAGTGAGCTACGAACTGGAAAATCTGGGGCTGTTTGGGTAAATTTGACTAGGTTAGGTTGAGAACTGGGTTGAGGTGTCTTCATAAGAATTGTAGAGCTATGTCTTAGCTTCGAAACGGTATAAATTTACCCCAATCCGATTGGTGTAGCTTCGGTTGTGATCAATACGCTAAAAGATGTCAAACCCGCCATTTTGTTCCTTGTCTTAAACCTTAATTCCGGTCACTTTTCTAGCTTGGCTTTGTAATTGAATGACTTTTAGCCTATTGAACGGCTATTGTAATGAGATTATTTGTGTGTGTTTTTGGGGGCTGATTGAGGAAAATAATGAAGCCATAAATGGCTGGAAAATAGGTAAATACAAAGGGCGTGCTGCCCAAATTTGCACTCAAATGGCGATTTCAAAATTTTAAGAGCGGGCATAAGTTTTACGACTATTTTACTCATGTCTTTTGGGCTAAATGTACTTTTTTCACTTCCAAAATCATACGTATACATTGTACTATTAGTTATTCGGATTTTCTTTGATTCACTTAATCTTGGGTTGGTTGAACCGTAATATTTTCTTATGATTATTCTTAGGGTTTCTTGGTGATTAAGGGTGTTATCCGGAAGGAATTTTGGACGTTATTTTGCTTATATAGGTGAGTGTACCACTCGCATGACTCGTTGTTTAACTGTGTTACCTATACCTGCATAAGGTGACTTGCTTGACTGTATTACCTGCTTAGTTTTGGACGAGTCGAGGGTGTCTTTTACCACACTTGTCTCCCTCGCTTATTGTCAAATCACTATATGAATTTGAATTAGTTGTTCCTGTATGCGGACTTGTATGGTTACGTGCACTGAAATCTAGACCCTCTGGTGGGGCATAGCCGTTGTGCTAGCCTGTTGTGTTGTCCAGCACCGCCAGGGACGAAATCCTGAAATCTAGACCCTCTGGTGGGGCATAGCCGTTGTGCTAGCCTGTTGTGTTGTCCAGCACCGCCAGGGACGAAATCCTGAAATCTAGACCCTCTGGTGGGGCATAGCCGTTGTGCTAGCTTGTTGTGTTGTCCAGCACCGCCAGGGATGAAATCCTGAAATCTAGACCCTCTGGTGGGGCTTAGCCGTCGTGCTAGCCTGTTGTGTTGTCCAGCACCGCCAGGAACGAAATTCTCGACTTAGGGCTAAGTTATATTCTGAAGTTCTGGTATACTCGAGTTTTACCATCCCTTTTGGCTCCTGAGAGCCACCTGTATTCTTTCCATTTGAAGTATTTATTCATTTCCCTATCTGGTGTGTATAATTGCATGATTTAAAAGTGAAATGCCATGTTGCGTGACTACTTGTACTTTTGGTATCTCATGGAGCTTAAGCTCACCCCCCTTTTCCGTTACCTTTGTTTTTCTTACAGGGTTCAAATTTTGGAACTGTGACTTTGAAGATAAGAGTGGAGCTAGTTTAAATATTCTTTCGTGTAGCTCCTCTGAAATTGGAAAACCCTAATTGTATCTTAATCAAATGTTTCCCTTTCGAATTGTTCATTTACCCACGTGTGTATATAAAAGTGGTGGATCTTGTCTATGTGGCTCATTTGTTTGGGAATGTACATTCTCTAGTGTGATATATATAGTTTGCTTGTACTTGCTTGGGATTCGGACGAGTGCAGAGTTTGAACGTGGAAAGAAAACTTCTGGCAGGAAACCCTTGCAGAGAATCCGGCCGTATATCCGGCCAGTTCTTGGCCGGATACTTGGCCGGATTGGCAGGGCAGGTTGGAAAAATTTGAGTTGCTTTCTGCCTCGAATCCGGCCAGATCTTGGCCGGATTGTGACGTGGCTGTTTTCCAATTGTGTTTTCGTTTTCATTTTTATTTCCGTTGAGGTGTTTAATCGAAGTACCAGGTCACCGTGTGGTTTAGAAATCAGGTTTCCAACTTAGTAGTCTCCGGTTGTTTGTTTTCTTTGGGTTCTATCGCGCGTAATTTAGGATTTGTATGATTCGACTCAGTAGTCCTGGCGAAAGCTGGGTAGTTGTCCGCCAAACCCTTTGGTTCGCCTTAGGGGGAGGTGGGGCTGTCACATTTTACATGTAATTGATTTATATAGTTGCTAAAGTGTTTTCTTTCTTAAATCAACATTATTGAGGGAATTGATAAAAAAAAGGTCCAATAAATTCTGGTACTAAGTAATTGGGAGTTTTCATTTACACATGTTGACTTCGTGTAAAAAGGTATTGGAATTAAGGAGAAATAAGTGAAGTATTGAGTAACTAGAAATCTTAGTCTAAAAGTGTTGATTTTCGCATAAAAAGACACTTTCACTCTTTTAAGAATGAATAAAAGAGAAATAAAGCAAATAGCTCCCTCTTAAAGTTTGTAAAGCTAACATTTCATTTCAAAGAAAGAAACTCTAAGGTGATTATATAGGTTAGTTATTTGTTAGACTAGGTGAGATAGAGAGATTGACTTTGTTAGGTTGATTTTTGATATAATTATCTCTCTTTTGCATGATATGATGAGTATTGAGGGTGATATGAATAGTTGCATTATGAAAACTTGCCGAGTCAAGAGAGATTGATGTTCAAATTCACTTAATTTGTTTCATTTCTTAAATCATTGTTGGATCATTTTTTATATTGCTCGAGGATATGCAATGATTTAAGTGTGGGGAAATTTGATAAGTATTTACTATGAGTGTTTTTAAGTAGTATTTTGTGGTTATTTTTTTTTTGTACAAATTAGGATGTTTTAAGATATAACTTACTCCATAAGTTTATAAATTTTGTGAGTTTCATTTGAACAACTTAATGTGCAAAGTTAGTTATATGCAGGAATTGATGAGAACAGATGTTGGATCAAGATGGATTCAATTCAAACTCATTAGTGCTTGATTCAACGGTAATTCGGAAAGTAGAAGAGTATCAAATACAAGTACTATTGGTGAAATGCATGAGTAAACACCTGAACAGGACGCTAGTGATCAATTGAAGTAGAAAAAAAAGCAAGAAAATGTACTAGAATGCAATATGCTACCTCGAATACGCGGGCTTAGGTTGCATATTGCAGGGTCGCGTATTGTGCCCTGTTTTTCTGCAACTTGTTCTATTTTCACATTACTTTCCAGCTCAATTTTAACTTAGAATTTCGGCTTCACATGCTCAAGATTCCTTAGAAAAGAAAAAAGGAGCTTTATGTCATATCATTTTCCAGTTTTTGACTCTCCTAATATTATATATATAACAATCATTGAAGAGAGAAGAAGTTCTTGCTAGTTCTTGGTAGAAATTAGTTGTAGTCTTTTCTTCTTCTCTTTGGCTAGAAACTTGTAAGAACAACTTGAAAAACTCATTGTATTACTCATCTTGTTAAAGAAATAGAAGATTGGGAGCTTGTTCATCACCTTGGCTAAATTTTCTCTATATTTCTCTTTACTTGTGATTCATTACGTTTGCATGCAATGAAGTTATACTCTTTATTATCTTATATCACATGAGTAGATAAATTTCTAGATTTAGGGAGTAGATGAAACTTATGCCTACATGATAAAAGTTGAATATGATTTATACTTGCTACCTTCTGTATTAATTTGTCCATTTATGCATGTTTATTACTTGTTATTGCTTGATCACTAATAGCAAGTTTTTAGTTGTTATTATTTAATGAAAATTGGTAATAATGATGGAACAACATAAATGGAGCTTAAGAAGTAGACTTATGAGAATAGAGGTTCATTTAAATGGATTAACTTGGCATTTCATGAAGAACAAAAGAGTAGATCTAGTTATTCACCATGGGAATAGGAAAAACTAGACTATTCTAAGCCACTACATCATGAGAGTGAGTTTTGGTGATGTGGAAATGAATCTCTAGTTAAACAAGAGTAGTAACAAGAGACAAATCTATTCAATCATATCTTTGTGCTATAAGTGGACTCAATTTCCCTAGACTCAGGTATTTAGTGACAATTCTCCATTGTTATTTTGCAAGTTATTTAGTTAAAATAGTTAGTTAGTAAGTATTGTTATTTTTGTTACCTTTATTCGATAGATAGTTTAAAAAATAGAGCAAGTGTGACGAACTCACCTCCCCCTATGGCGTACCCAAGGGTTTGGCGGATTGTTTGCTCAGCTCTCGCCAGGACTCGCTCACTAACATTCTTGAAATAGTCTTTCACATCTCTAGATTTAACATAAAGGTTCCCAATTCAACCAAAAATTTTAATTTAATTTACAATCCAAAAGTCAAACATATGGGTACATTACCAAAGATCCCAAATACATTCTATCGACAAAAGTACAAGTACATGAAGATTATACACACTAATTCATACTTGCTCCGGCCTCTACTCTTGTAAGGAAACAAAACTAAAGGATGAGCTAAAAGCCCAGTGAGGCTCCCAAACAAGCAGTCAAGTAGGTAAAGCACAAAAATATTACATTTAACACTTTGCACAGTAATAAGCAGTCATTCAAGAAACAAACATTCAATCATTGGAAGAATACGTGCTCACTTGGAGCCATTCATTCAGTCATTCAGTCGCCGACCATTTCCCCCTTATTTCTCCAACATGTGAAAACATTTGAAAATAAAACTCCAATAGTGATCATTTCATTCAGGCAGTCATTTCATTCATTGCATTTCATTCACTGGTTAGTACTCCACCAGACTTCATGGTCATACTCGAGTATATCAAACACTGTCCCAGGGTCACCAACCACCCGACCGAGTCCGCTTTTGGCTCAAGTTGATTGGCAACGAAGAGTAAGGGCCCAGTTCAGCCAAAGGTTTACATTCATTCACAAGTAACATTCAATCATTTGTTCATTGAAAATTCAGATTGACTTAGGTCGAGTGCGATAAAGTGCACACTTGCCCATTGAAAATCCATTTAACAATCATTGAAAAGCGTTTAACATTCAAGCTAGTCATTGGTAGCACAACATGCAAGAAACACTCTGTGAGGACTCATGTTTTTATTCTTAATTTAGTCATTTTTATAATTATTTGCCCTAGTGTTATTTAATTATTCTAGTATTGCATGAATTTCCCTTAAATTTCATTTTTTCGCGCGCGAGTCGAAAGTTTCTTGGAAGTCGTGCCGGTCCGATTAATTGGAGAATTGAGGAATTAGTATTAGACTCATAAGTATGAGTAATTAAAGTGTTAGAGGAATTACCTTGGAGGATTAGTGTATAAGTGTATCAAACGAGAGAGAAAGTGGTAGTACGAAACCCTATTACGACATTATTGAAAGTTGACTCTTTGGCAAAGCTTAAGAGCTATTTTTCCCTCCAATCTTCCCACACAAGCTTCACACTCAACTCCCTCATCTCTCTCTCCTCCATTCGACCGAACCAAGCAAGGGAAAAAGGGGGAAGAAACTCCATTCTTCTATCTTCTATTTTACTCACAAATCCTCCACCAAATCACACACCACTTGTGTGAGGACCCAAATTTTTACTTACTTTAATTCTATTTCACCGGCTTATTTAAATATTTATTCACCAGTTTTCTCTGAATAATTTATTTCAACCATTTTAAATCCATTTACATGAAACAATGTCTCGCTTACATTTTTAAAACGTCCCGTTAGCAAATTTAATTTTTCTACGGCTCGTTTAGCGAGAAATAGCGAATACACGTTTTCTGAGACAATATTCGATTCGAGAGTGCAATAATCTTGCAGATTTGAGGACTCATGTTTTATTCTTAAAATATTTATTTTTATAATTATTTACCCTAGAGTTAGTTAATTAGATTATTGTTACAAGAATTTCTTTTAAGTTTCGCTTTATCGAGCGCGAATTGGAAGTTCACGTAAATCGAGCCGGAGCGGCTAAGTGGAGATTTAAAAAATTCATACTAGACTACTAAGAGTGAATAATTATAGTGTTAAAGGAATTACATTGGAGGTTTAGCGCACAAGTGTAATAAACCCGAGAGAAAATGGATACGAAACGCGCCGCGCGAACACTATTTATGGTTGACTTTTGTACAAATTGTAACCACAAAACCCTTAAGCTTCCAAAGGAAGCTTCATTCATCAGCCACACTCTCTCTCTCCTCTCATCTTGGTTGGCCGAAACCCTCAAGGGAAGAAGAAGAGAAAGCTCTTAATCATTCTTGCTCCATTCTTGCACAATTTCACTCCAAAATCTTCACTCAACTTCCATATATCTTAGAGATTAGCTTAAGCTTGGTGGAGGACTTCATCTTGGCGGTTTTCTTGGAGCTTTTGTGATCAAAATTTCTGGTTCTACAAGAGTTCAAGAGGTATACACCTCAACTCATCCAATCTTTCAATTCTTGGCTCTAAAGAGTTTCATTCTTGGCTTTGAAGCTTGTAGCTTCCTTGTTGTTGTTGTTATTTGGATTGGATTGGTTGAAGTCGGCTCTATGAACTCCCACCTTGGTTATAATAGGACTGCCATGATGTTAAAATGTGTGTTAGTGTGTTTGTGATGAGTGTTAATGTTAGAAATTGAAAGAAAGATCGAAGGAAATTGCGTAGGATTGCTGGCCGAAATCTGTCCTGTTATTGCCGTGCCTTTATTTCAAATTTTTGTTGCTCAAATGACTGTGAAACTGATGTATATATGTTGTATATGGTGTGTAGAAAGTTTCTACCAAAAATCATTTGAATTGGTTGAGCAAAACTTGAAATTTCGAACTGTAAAGAAATCTGGAATTGTGTTCAGGCAGCTTGAACAGTGTCTCTTTGAACGAACATATCTCTTTGTACAGATGTCAAAATCAAGTGCCGTTTGTGGCATTTGAAACTAGACATTTGTATCTTTCCAATGATATAAAATTCACTTTCTATTTTTAAATGAGTGAGCCGTATGAGTCGGAAAGGTTGCTGTCCTGTCCTGATGGTTTATCCGAGAGAAAGGTAGAAGCTGCATTTTGTGGCTCTATTTTCTCTCACTTATGAATTGATTTTGAAAATGATTTGTTCTGATTAAATGTACCCTTATGATTCTAGTTTCCATCTACACCAACCATTCTCGATTCCAAGTTGTATGGAGTGAGATATGGTTCAATTTCCAAACTAAGGCAAAGCTGGAAAACCCTTCCTTTTGCTGGCCGACTGGTTTAGTTGTTTGTGAAATGTTTTATTTTGAAATTTTGATATCAACCAACTACCAATTGTTTATGAAATGTTTCTTGGACCTTGGTTTCACAAATTAACCAAAATGGGACTGATTTCATGGTGCAAAGTGTTTGAAAAAGGGAAAGAAAGCAAGAAGACAGATTTGTCTTGGAAATTTCTTGAATTTTGGTAGTTTTGTTAACTATCTTCCCGTATGATTTTTTACTTGAAATTTGATACAGGAATATACCTCATGTGGAAGTTTAATTGTACCAAATTTTGTGTCATTCTAAGACCATTTCGATATACAAATGATGTACCAAAGTTGTTCTTCAAATCTGGAAAAATTGACCGAACAGTCTTCAATTTTGGCCAACTTTGAGCTGCTATATTTTGGCACTCAAAACCCCAAATTTAATTCTGCTTGTTTTTTTTGAAACTTTGTTTAGAACTCTTATTGTATTACGAATTTCAGAGGCTAGTTCACTTTCTGTGAAGTTTGCCGAATTTCCAAAATTTGCCGAAAAACATGATCGAAACTGTCTTGTATGCTTATATCAGCCACTTTGAACTGAAATTTGAATGTCTTCCATTTACGATATTGGAAAAGTGTCTTCTAGGAACTTTTAGTACTTTGAACCAAGTTTCCAACGGTACTAATATTTCCAATTTTGGACCTATTGCGTGCAAGATCTGATTTTTCTAAGTTTGACGCGCAAAGCTGAAATTTGCCGATTTCTTAGAAAATGAAATTTTGGGAACTTGACTTCTTATCTTGATATTGGTATATTGTTTTGAACCCGATTTTATGGGGAATACGAGTTTCTTTAGTAACTTTAAAATCCTCACTTTTGAATCTTGATTTTCGATAAAGTGAAGCTCTTATAAGGACATTGACTTGAATTTTAAAGATTGTCTGCATTCTTCCTTATTTAACAAGGAATTTGTGAGAATGTGTGAGGGTGATTGTTGGTCATTTTTTTTCAGGCGATCAAGAAGGTCTTGAAGAGAATCCCAAAGCGGATCATTAAAGATCTTTTGCACTTACTCCCTTAGTGATTTGGTGAGTGTCAAGTGCATGAATTGTTGATAAATGCTTTAAATTGTTAATTGAATATTATGGAATTGTTGAGACGAGTGTGTACTTTATCACACTCGTTCTCCCTTAAGTGATGCTACAATTGAATTTTGCTATGTGAATTGATATTCGAATTGTGTGAAGTGAATTGCTATATGAATTAAGTGAAGTGTTGCCATTGCAAATTACATTTGTGTTGATTCGACGTCGATCGAAGTAAATCTTATCGACAAATCATATTTTACTCGTGGGATGCCCTTGTCCTCTCTCTCTTTGAACTACGTGGTACTTAAGACCTGAATACATATGATTGGTAATTGTACATGATCACGTTTAACTCGTAGCTCTGAGCGGAAGCATGTTACCACACCAATTCGAGTGGGAGGTGCCTCTCATACCGTCTTAGTGCTAAAATCGGTTCCTGAGCGATAGCATGTACCACACCGATTCGAGTGGGAGGTACCTGTCATGTCGACTCAGAACCATAAACAATGATTGGTAATTGTACATGAAATGTTTAACTCGTGAGCTCTGAGCGGATAGCATGTACCACACCAATTTGGGTGGGAGGTACATCTCATACCGTCTCAGTGCTATAATTGGTTCTCGGGAGCGATAGCATGTACCACACCGATTCGGGTGGGAGGTACCTCTCATGTCGACTCAGGATCATAAACACGTATAAGTCGATTGGAGCGATGGTCTCATCGACCACTGAGGCGATAGTAATGTACCCACACCCAATTCGGTGGGGAGATACCTCTCATGTCGACTCAGAACCATAAACGTATAATCGATTCCCTGAGCGATAGCATGTACTACACTGATTGCGGTGGGAGGTAGCTCTCATGTCGACTCAGAACCATAAATGGAGTAAGTGAAGTTCTACGGACTTAAATTACCTACCCGGTGACGGAGTGTCATCACGAGGAGGTATTGGATTGAACTTTGGCAAAGCAAGTGGAAATAGCTCTTGAGAGCTCTTGTATCCTCATTGAATGTGTTGAATTGAAAATTGTGAATTGCTTGAATGTTACAGCTTTCTTTCTCGCTTAAATGATATTGTTATTTGAACTACATGTTTTGCATGTTTTCTTGGCCTCACGAGCATTCGCTCACCCCGTTAGATTTGTTTTCCTTAACAGGAGCTGAGATGGAAGGAATTATGGGGAAGCCTACTTGATGGCTCTTTTGATTAGAATTTTGGTTGTACTGATTAGACGACTTTTGGAAGTTGTACATTTTGGAAACATTGATGTATTTTGAAAACTTGTGATGTAAGATTGAGCATTTGTGTATGGAAGCGACTTTGTTTTTCAGTTCGATTTTTTTTTTATTATTTGGTTATTTACCTTAAGTTTGGATTGGAATGGTATCGAGTCCTGGCGACAGCTGGGCAGGCATCCCGCCGATACTCTTGGGTTTGCCCTTGGGAGAAGTGGGGGCGTCACAACTTGAAATTCCACTCTAGCAAGAAGAAAGGTGAAGGCTTGTGGAGTTTTCTTGGTGAAAATTGGAAGAAACACTCACTTACTCCTAGGGTTTAGTAGCTTGGAAGGTAACCCTCTTCACCTCTTTAATCTTTCAAATTATAAGAAGAGTAGAGTTTAGTTTTCATGGGTTTGAAACCCTAATCGCGTTTATAGGCTAGCGGACTTGAGAAAACATTTATCTTGCTTCAAATCCTAAGCTAGATGTCTTGAAGAGGCCTTTAGGTAGCTAACTTGAGGCTATATTGCTTGATTATTGTTGTTCATGTGATGAGTGAGATGATTATGGTTAGAAAGTGGAGAGAAAGTTGGAAAATTATGAAAGGAAAGCTGGCCGAAATTCTGTTCATGTTGTCCTGCTTTTAATTCAAAAATTTTGATGATTGGTTGGCTGTTAAATTGATGGATATATGTTGTATTATGTGTGTAGAAGTGTCTTTCAAAATCATGTCGAATGGTTGCATAAAACTTGAGTTTTGGAAAAGTTTGAAATCTGGAAATTCGCTAGTAGGGTAACCGGGACAGTGGTTCTTTGTCTGAACATAACTCTTTGTGAAAATATCGAAATTGAGGTGCCGTTTGTGGAATTAAAAACTAGACATTCAGAGCTTTCAAATGGTATAATAATCCCCTGCTATTTCGTTTTGAGTAAACCGTAGCGAATCGGCAAAGTAGACTGTTCTGTTCCTGCCTATCTGTCCGAGAGAAACTGGGAAGCTGCATCTTGTAGCTCGATTTTGTCTCACTTGTGAAAGAATTTTTAAAAATGATGTCTTCTGATGAAATGTAGAATTTTGAACCTAGTTTCTAATTCCATAAACCATTCTCAATTTGGACTTGTGTAGAGTTAGATATGGTCTGATTTCAAAACTATGTTTAAGCTGGAAACTGGAAAAACTTCTGAACAGGTTGCTAAAAACAGTCAACTTTCAACTATTATATCTTGTTGCTCAAAACTCTGAATTTAGTTCCTCTTATTGTTTTCGAAACTTGATTTGGAACTCTTGTTGTGTCAAAAATTTCAGAGGCTGATTCACTTTCTGTGAATTTTGGCGAATTTTCAAACATTGCTGAAAAACCAAGACTGGTTCTGTCCTGTCTTCTTGGAACTGCAACTTTGAACTGAAATTTGAATGCTTTATGGGTTGGAATCTTGGAAAAGTATCTTCTGGGAAGTTTTAATAATTTTAATCTAGTTTTCCAACGGTATAAAGTTTTCCATTTTTGGACCTACCAAACTCAAGATCTAATTTTTTTCAAGTTTATCGCATAAAGCTGAAAATTCTTGATTTCTTAGGAAATGAGTTTTAAGAACTTGTCACTTTCTCTCGATATTGATAGACCGTTTTAAGCTCGATTTTATGGTGGATGCAAGTCTCTCTTGTGACTTTAAATCCTCACTTTTGAATCTCAATTTTTGAAGGATTAACGTTCTCTTTTAAGACATTGTCTTAATTTTAAGCAAGTGTACATTTTCCCTTGATTAATAAGTGGTCGTGAATGTATGTGAGTGATTGTTGATTGTTATTTCTTCAGGCGCTCAAGAGGATCTTGAAGAGAATCTCGGAGCGGGCAACCAAAGATCTTATTTGTACTTACTCATTTGTTTTGAATTGGTGAGTGTCAAGTGCATGATCGTGGGGGACGCCCAAACTCATCGGCCGACCTTGCGACTCGAGCCGGCATGGGTTTGGTCGAGAAGCTTGGTGAGCCATGAGAAAATCATAAGCTTGATCTATTTGAGAGATCTCGCTTGGCATACTCGAGTAGTATCGTCTTTTTATAGCTGAAGTACGGGCTCGGAACAGGAGGTGTAACGGTGAACGGGATTATGAAGTAAGTGGAGATCTACGGACTTAATACCTACCCGGTTGATGGAGTGTCATCACGTGGAGGTATTGGATCGAGTCTCAATAAAGCAAGTGGAATCTAACTCCTGAGAGCTCCCGTATCCTTATTGAGTGTGTTTATTGTTAATTGTGAATTACTTGAACTTTATAGCTTTATTTCCTGTATAAGTGTTATTGTTACTTGAACTATGTGTTTGCATGTTTATTTTTTCTTGGCCTCGCTGAGCGTTAGCTCATCCCATTAGTTTGTTTTTCTTAACAGGAGCTCGGAATGGAAAGAATTTTTGGATAAGCCGACCCGATTACTTTTGATTAGAATTTTTGGATGTAATTGATTAGTCGACTTCTAGTGGTTGTATTTTGGGGAAAGTTGATGTACTTTTGGTAACTTATGATATAAGATTTGAATGTTTTATTAAGGGAAGCGACTTTTCTTTACTTTGACCCTTATTATTTTGGTTGCTTATCCATAAACAGAAGCATCCTCCATCTTATTTACCATCATACAACGAAAATTCTTTGGAAGCATAATACCATGAGATTACTTTTTGGAAAAAAGGTCATTCTAAAAAGAAAAAGAATCTGTGCTTCAAAAATATAAAAAATCTAGTAAAATTTGTATGAATGATGTTTGATTTGATATTTTATTTAGCATCATATAGGTAAAATTCTTTAAAAGTTTTATACAAGGTTATTCTGAGAAAATCATGTTAGGTTTGAAAGAGTGATGTTTGAATTGCATTTTATTTTCTTCTTGTGAAGAGTTAGTTTCATCCTAACTATGAGCCCATGGTCAAATGTTATTGGGCAAAGTACATTAAACTCCGCTCTAGTTTTAATAAAAGTTAGGATCTCACCTCTTGATTTTCAAATAATAAGGATCTTCTCTCTTGTTTTTTAGGTAACATCAAAACTTCTCTTTAATTAAGAGAGCAGAATTAACTAATTTTGTCATAAACTCACTTAAATGTCCCTAAATTGCAGTATTGCACTTGCAATGATATAGTTATATCTTTAAATATTAGAAAGGCAGTAGAACCAGTTTTTGTTTTCTTCAAACTTTAATTGTAGAAAAATGATGGCACTTAATTCTATATAAAATAAGAGTTGGCCCTTCAAGAATTATGTCTTTCATTTTGTATTAAGTGCTTTTATTTTCATAAGTAAATTTGTATTACTTTTTATTTGTCTTAACATTCTCACTAAATATGTTAATATCTTGATTCTATAATATATTCTAGTTTCATGTGCATATGAGTTGGGGTTTCACAGTATTAAGATATTATGAAGATATGGTTGGGGATCTCATTTTATTTTAATTTATTTTATTGACGAAGTAGATACAGTGCATATCTCTTTTTTTGACATGTGAAAAATAATAAGATTTAAAAAAGGGTCACAAATATTGGATGTCTTCAATTTCCATGAATAAAACTCTCTTTTGTACATTTTCTTGCTTTTGGGAGAGAATTAAAATTCTTTGTTTCGATAATTTTCTTTTATTTAATGTAAAGGATATGAACAAGAAAGGTAAAAGGTAAAACTATAAAATCAAACTTATATAAATGTTTGTTTGATGGAAAATATTGATAACGAAGGTTCATGTAATTTTCATATCAAGGGGGGAGGTATTGGATGTTTGGAGAAACTAAAGGAGAGGTTAGTGTACTTTACCCAATTTTATTTACTGATACATCTTTGTTTATGTTTAAGGGAATGCAACAATTCTAGATACCTTCTTACTGTTGTTCATTGTGAACTTTATTCAATTTTGACATGGTAAACCGAATTTCTTTTCAAATGATTTTTAATGACATAAATAAAAAAGGAAATTGATACTCGCACTCCCTATTTAATCTCTAACATTCTAGTTCACTCACTAAAAATATTGTGTTTGGATAGAGTATTATTTGAAATAATTATTGTAACATCTTTTTGTGATGGGATGTATATGAGACAAAAATATAGTTAGAAATATAAAAAGGTGAATTAGGAAATTCGTTTATGATGCAAGCGAAATATTATGTGAAATAATTCAGCAATCCAAACACAAGTGCAAATATCACTTTCCATAAAAAAATTAGGAATATGTGTGTAAGTCATTTATTTAATTTAGCCAAACTAATGCATGGGTTCACAAGTTCTTTACCATTTTAAATGCACACACTAACATTTTATTAACTAAATTTTTCATTTAAAAATTTTAACTTTGTTTTCCAAAAAAAAAATAACGCCTCAAACTGAGTGGCATGGTCCAATTGGCTAGGGAAGAGCATTATTAATTTCAGACTCTTCTAGCTAGTATGTTGGGATCAAACTTTGTCTACTGATGAGTGTGTGACGCCCTCACTTCTCCCTAGGGCAAACCCAAGGGTATCCGCGGAACGCCTGCCTAGCTCTCGCCAGGACTCGATACAAGTCTAATTCAAACTTAAAGGATAACAACTAATAATAAAAGTCGAAATGAAGAAAAGTTGCTTTTTTAATGCAACATTCAAATATTACATCATAAGTTTCCAAAAGGTACATCAACATTCCCAAAATTTACAACCACCAAAAGACGAATAATTGATTACATCCAAAATTCTAATCAAAAGCAATCAAGTCGGCTTCCCAAAAATCTTTCCATTCTGAGTTCCTGTTAAGGAAAACAAACTAATGGGGTGAGCGAACGCTCAGTGAGGTCAAGAAAAGCATGCAAACACATAGTTCAAGTAACAATAACATTTATACAAGAAGTAAAGCTATAAAGTTCAAGTAACTCACAATTTAACAATAAACACACTCAATAAGGATACGGAAGCTCTCAGGAGCTAGATTCCACTTGCTTTGCCGAGACTCGATTCAATACCTCCATGTGATGACACTCCGTCAACCGGGTAGGTATTAAGTCCATAAAACTCCACTTACTTCACACTCCCGTTCACCGTTACACCCCCTGTTCCGGGCCCGCACTTCTTTTATAAAAGGCGATACTACTCGAGTATGCCAAGCGAGATCTCTCAAATAGATCAAGGTTATGATTTTCTCATGACTCACCAAGCTTCACGACCAAGCCCATGCCGGCTCGAGTCGCAAGGTCGGCTAATGAGTTTGGGCGTCCCCACTATTATAAGTAGAAGTCGATAAGATTCACTCCAATCGACATTGATCCAAACATAAGTACAACTCACTAATGTAACATTTCACTTAATTCACTTAGCAAATTCACTTCACACAATTCAATTATAATTCACGTAAAAGAGAACGAGTGCAATAAAGTACACACTCGTCTCGAAAATTCCAAAATACTCAATTAATGAGGAACAATTTAAGCATTTAGCAACACTTCATGCACTTGACACTCACCAAATCAAAAGTAAGTGAGTAAGTAAAGTCTCTCCGCTCTGGGATTTCCTTCAAACCCCTCTTGAGCACCTAAAGAAATAGTGATCAACTATCACTCACATATACTTACAATCACTTAATATTCATGGAAGAAAATGTATTTGCTTACACTTAGAACAACGCCTCAAGAGAGCTTTATTCTATTGAAATTCAAGATTCAAAAGTGGGGATTTAAATTCACAAGGGAAATCTCGAATCCTCCATGAAATTGGGTTTAAAACGATCTACCAATCTCGAAAGAAAGTGAAAAGTTCTCAAAAGCTCAACTCTTAAGAAATCGGAAAATTTCAGCTTTGCGAGGTAAAACTTGGAAAATTAGATTCTTGAGTTTAGTAAGTCCAAAAATGGAAACCTCTATAACCGTTGGAAACTAGATCCAAAGTACTAAAAGTTCCCAGAAGTAAGTTTTCCAAGATTCCAACTAGAAAGCATTCAAATTTCAGCTCAAAGTTGCAGTTTCAAGAAGACAGGACAGAACCAGTTTTGGTTTTTCAGCAATGTTTGGAAATTTGGCAAAATTCACAAGAAGTGAATCAGTCTCTGAAATTTATAACGGAATAAGAGTTCCAAACCAAGTTTCAAACACAACAAGCTGAACTAAATTCGGAGTTTTGAGCAACAAGATATAACAGTTTGAAGTTGGTTAATTTTCACGACCTGATCAGTGAATTTCCAGTTTTGAAGAGCAATCTTTGGGGCATCATTTGGGTATTGAAATTATGCCAAATTTGGTAAAATTAAACTTCCATATACGGACTACCCTCTCTATCAAAATTTAGGGCAAAAACCATACGGGAAGGCAGTTAATGAAACGACCAAGTTTGTGAAATTTCTCAAAGCTAATCTGCCAACCCTATCTCTCTTTCTTTTTCAAAAGTTTTGTCTCACGAAATTAGCCCCATTTCGCTCCATTTTTTAAACCAAGATTCCAGAAACATTATAAGTAATTGATGGGTAAATGACACAAAAAGTTTCGAAATAAAACACTCCAAACAGAATTGACCATTCGGTCAGTAGAGAAGGGAAAATTTTCCAGTTTCCAGCTTTGTTGGCAGTTTCGAAATCAAACCATATCTAACACTGATACCATCCAAATTGAAAATGGTTTCTCGAATTGAAAATTAGGTTAAAAATTCTACAATTCATCAGAAGACATCATTCTGAAAATCTTTTCACAAGTAGAACAAATCGAGCCACAAGATGCAGCTTCCCAGTTTCTCTCGGACAGATTGGTGTAACAGGACAGTCTATTTTGCTGATTCTCTATGGTTTACTCAAAATGAACTAGTAGGGGATTTTTATACTGTTTGAAATCCCTGAATGTTTAGTTTTGAATGCCGCAAACGGCACTCAATTTCGACTTTTGTACAAAGCGTTATGTTCAAACAAGAACCACTGTCCGGCTACCCTGCTAGCGAATTTCCAGATTTCAAACTTTACCAAAACTCAAGTTTTATGCAACCATTTGAAATGATTTTCGAAAGACACTTTCTACACACATAATACAACATATATCCATCAATTTAACAACCAACCAAGCATCAAAATTTCGAATTAAAAGCAGTTAGACATGAATAGATTTTCGGCCAGCTTTCTTTTCACAAGTTTTCCAACTTTCTCTCCACTTTCTAACCATAATCATCTTATCCATCACATAAACAACAATAATCAAGTAATATAGCCTCAAGTCAGCTACTAAAGGCCTCCTCAAGACATCTAGCTTAGGATTTAAAGTGAGATAAATATTTCCTCAAGTCCGCTAGCCTAAACGCGATTAGGGTTTCAAACCCATGAAATCTAACCATTAATATTTGTATAAATGGAAAGATTAAAGAGATGAAGTGATTACCATTTAAACCCTAGATGAAAACTAGATTTTTCCACCAAAATTCCTCCAAGAAATTCCACAAGATTGTTTCTTTCTCCAAGATGGAATGAAATCCCAAGAATCTATGAAGTTGGATGATGATTTGCAAGTGAAATTGAAGCTAGGAGATGAAGTTTCTTTCTTCCCTTTCCTTTTCTTGTCTTGGCCGAATGGAGCAGAGAGAGATGAGAGTGTTGAGTGTGAGTCTTGTGTTGAAAGATTGGAGGGAAAAGTAGCTATTAAGCTTTGCCAAAAAGTCAACTTTTCAATAGTGTCGTAATAGGGTTTTGTACTACCACTTTTCTTTCTTGTCTGATACACTCATACACTAATCCTCCAAGGTAATTTCTCTAACATTATAATTAGTTCACACTTACTAGTCTAGTATTAAATCCTCCAATCTCCAATTAGTCGCGCGGTGGCGACCTTCGAGAAAACTTTCGTCGCGCGCGCGGTAAAACTTAATTTCACTCACTCACGTCTAATCTCTCAATTAACTTTTCTTAATCTACTATTAATCATTCTTAATTCTCCAAGATTATTGTACTCTCGGACCAAAAAATTTCGCCTCGAAAAACGTGTATTCGCTATTCCTTACTAGTCGAGCCGCAGAAAAATTAAATTTGCTAACGGGACATTTTAAAAATATAAGTGCGACCTTATTCCATATAAATAGATTTAAAATGGTTGAAATAAATTATTCGGAATAAACGGTTGAATAAATAATTAAATAAGCCAGTAAAATAAAATAAATGTAAGTAAAATTCGGGTCCTCACATCCTTCCCTCATTAAAGGAATTTCGTTCTCGAAATTTACACCTAAAATAACATCATACCCCTTAATAGTTCGATTTATCAAATCGATCAACAACTTACACTTTCTAACCCATATCTCACAATTTCTATTCACCCAATTAGCAATTAAACTTTGATCTCTAATAGGCGTTTTAACTTCCAAATCATAGGGTAATTTAATCGGCCTCACGTCTACCCCACTCATGAATCTAGGGTTTGCAAAAGTGTGTGTCGTATCATGGTCACTTAGAACCTTAGTCAAGCAAATTCCACCAGTGTCAAGTACTTACTTCAACTTCTTCAAAACCATGATACATGATCTCAACATGTCCTCAAGGTTTTGAATTGTCCTCTCTGACTGTCCATCAGTCTGTGGGTGGTAGGTAGTGCTAAAACTCAATTTAGCTCCTAGCATTTCGTGTATCTTCTGTCAGAACCGGGAAGCAAACCGTGAGTCTCAGTCAGATACAATACTTACAGGTTTCCTATGTAGCCTTATAATCTCATCCAAATATAACTTTGGCTAACTTCTCCAATGGGTACTTCATACTAATCGGTAGAAAATGAGCAAATTTGGTCAATCTATCTACTATCACCCAAAACAGCGTCATGACCTCTTTGTGTCCTTAGTAATCCAGATACAAATCCATAGTGATATTTTCCCATTTCCACTCGGGTATCTCTAAAGGTTGCAATAGGCCAGACGGTTTCTGATGTTCGGCTTTAATCTGCTGGCAAATCAAACGAGTCTGGACAAACCGAGCAATTTCCTTTTTCATGTTCTCCCACCAATACAAGTTCTTCAAGTTTTGGTACATTTTATTTCCTCCAAGATGTACCGTATATTTAGAATGGTGCACTTCTTCTAAGATTTCCCTTTTTAACTCTTCATCCTTTGGCACAACTATGCGATTTTGAAAATTTAGTACAGCATTTATTCCTAAATTAAAATTCGAATTTTCTCTCTTTTTAACTTTCTCTAACCACTTTTGTACTTCAGAATCCTTCTCTTGTGCCTCCTTGATAGGATCTAGCAAAACGGATTTCACGACAATATTCCAAGAACTACTTTTCTCGGTTCAAGATGAGGATTCCAAACACTAACCCTCTTCCAACAAATGCAATTCTTTAATCATTAATCCTGCCACTTGCACTTGACGACTTAAAGTATCGGCCACTACATTAGCTTTCCCTGGGTGATAATTTATCGTGCAATCATAGTCCTCTAAAAATTCCATTCATCTACATTGTCTCAAATTCAACTCCTTTTGAGAAAACAAGTACTTAAGGCTCTTGTGGTCGGTAAAAACTTCAAATATCACGCCCATATAGGTAATGTCCCCACTTCTTCAATGCAAACACTACAGCTGCTAATTCCAAATCGTGAGTTGGATAATTTCTCTTCTGAGATTTTAACTTTCTAGAGGCATATGCAATCACCTTACCATGTAGGATCAATACACATTCTAAACTATCCTTTGAAGCATTTATATAAACCACAAAACTATCTCCTCTGCTCGGTAAGGCTAACACCGGTGCCTTGGTTAAGCACTTTTCCAATCTTGAAATCCTTCCTCACATTTAGAATCCCAAATAAACTTACCATGTTTCTTAGTCAACTCAGTTAAGGGTTGTGCAATTTTAGAAAAGTTCTTGATAAATCGACAGTAATATCTGGCTAACCCTAAGAAATTTCGAATTTTGGTAGATTTTTCTGGTCGTTTCCTCTTAAAACAGTTTCTACCTTAACTGAATCCATAGTAATTCCTTCCTTAGATATTGTATAACCTAGAAAACCTACTTCTTCCAACCCAAACTCACATTTATTGAATTTAACGAAAGTTGGCGCTCTTCGTCGGGATTGTAACTATCCTCAGGTGTCGTTCTGATCTTATTACAAGTCTAAAGATAGGAGAACAATAAATTAAATATACATATAAGCCGTAAAATCAAATAAAGCAAGGAAAAATCTTATAAGTCATAAAAGGTTATAATAGTTACACCAGATGAGGATAATTCATCAAATCATTTCAAAAGAAAGGGGATATAAACAACATCATAGAAAAACGTGCTAAGTCGCAAATGTATAAAACAACAAAAGGACTTTATCCCCTACACAAAAGATTACAACCTCTAAAAGTGTCAGTCTAGATTAGGGTAAAACTACAACCCCAAATCGCTCGAGTGGAGTCAGATCCATTCCCACTCGCAGAGTTTCTACTACTTGGATCCCTCTTACAGTCATTAGTATTAATCACTCCTTCTGGCACTCGACTGCTTTGAAGCAGACCTAACAGGCTGTTGGGTATTTCCTCTTTTTAGGGGTACTAGGGCAACTTGAAATCTGATGTTTGGCACTACCACAATACAAGCACTTTCCCAATTTCTTCCAACATTCATTCTCCGTGTGGTTGGGTTTACCACAATATCCACAAGTCACACGAGAAGTCACGGCCTGACCAGGTTTGAGAATTCCCTTTGTATTTCTTCTTCAGTTCCACGTTCTTGCGTAGCAACTCAATTTCTCTGCATATTCTTGTTTCCACCTTCCTTCCCAGTAGTCAGTCAATTTCTTTGAAATTCTACTTCCTTCTGAAGAATGTCCATTTCCTTACGCATCTCTCCCAAATCTGTCATCTCACCAGTTGGCTTAAGTCAAATGCTAGTCTGCCAGGCAAATCAAAGATCAAAATGAGTAAATATTCACAATGGAAACTCTGGCTATATTAGTCTTTCATTCTTTGCTTATAGGTTACATCGGAATATAAATCTTAACTATTCTTTGCTTAATTTTTGACGAGCTCTTGAGTCTTCACAAGA
Organism: Coffea humblotiana; assembly: GCA_023065735.1. Taxonomy (NCBI): domain Eukaryota; kingdom Viridiplantae; phylum Streptophyta; class Magnoliopsida; order Gentianales; family Rubiaceae; genus Coffea; species Coffea humblotiana. The sequence goes on along the minus strand of CM041215.1, from coordinate 10,334,243 downwards.
TTACTATCATCACTTATAAACATAACAAAATACTGAGATCTTATTGCTTAATATAAAAGTTTCACACCCTAATTCATTCTCCAATACTCACGTAAAAAGTTGCTCGAGAAGAAATCCTAACCTCTTGCTCTCATTAGTGCCTTATTTTATCCCCTCAAACCAATTTCTACTGTTTCGAGATTAGACTCTCCGTGAAACTTAGATGGGCGAACTTCAAGAATCGCTCAATTCTCACACCCTCTCTTGGTTCCTAGGTTGGTTGATTGGTTTAGGGCTTTGGTGCTCAGCTAACCGTGTTAAGATATCAATCATATGGTTAATAGCAGAAGCTATTTGGTTATCCTCTTCATTCCTAGGGTTTTGGTTTGGTCCAGTAGCCGTTCCCTAATCATCCCCTTGAGTTTGGGGCTGCCTAACCTCTTGCCCTCGGCCCCTTTCACTTTTTCGGCCACCCATAAATTTAACATTTATAAGACATGACGTAAAATAAGTACACATAAATGAAGTTTGAAAAATGACACTTGATCATGCCAAAACAAAAATAATAAGGGAGACACCGAAATAATTGCAAATGGGTACAACCCATAGCATAGATTTGAAGTCATAGAGCAATAAAGTCAAGCACCTCATAAGTAACGTTCAATTGTTTCAAAAGGTAGGAACCATAGTTAAGCAAAATATAAAATGCAATGACTTTTGAACAGTAGCACCCCGACTATCCTTGACAAAAATTATTAAAGTAGACTAAATCACTAGCTTAGTGATTGGCAGAGCAGAAGTCTCTGGCTACTTCAGTAGGATCATTTTCATCTTCAGCACTAGGAGTTTTCTACCTCATGTTCCTCGTCGAGTATCTTGCCATTTATCACTTGTTCGACCAAGATAACACACTCGGCCATCATCCCCCTCAGTCCGGTCTTCTAATTTCATGTACTACCCTAGCAAGTTGATGTTTAGCCTCCTGAAACTGTTCACAAGGAGCCTCAGTCTTTTCCGCCCCTCAAGTACCTCCGTCTCCAATTCATGATTCTAGGAGTCTGGGCATCCACAGTTGACCTCAATTCTCAATTATCCTCTCGAACTATCCTAATTTCCTCGGATAACCGCCTCCGGTCATCGATTACCGCTAACACCACGTTATTTGGGTACGAGTAAGTCCTCTAGTAGTCACATGAAGTCCTAATTCGGCGAGGTGGATTATATCTCCAACGAGCTCCCTTAGACCCTTCTCGACAATGGACCACCGGAAGCCGCCCCCGAGACGGCTCAATACCACCATTACCTTCCATAACTCACACTTAAAATTAAAAATTTAGATGGATCCAACTATACTAAATAAACTAGATTTGATCGTTTTGTACTATTCCACATATCTCCCACAAGATCAATACTTCTAATTGTCCACTAATTCAAACCTAAGCTCTAATTTTCATTCCTACAAGCGGTCACTTAATTTTCAAACCAGTCCCACAGGCCGGCATCCTAAACTTTTAGCCTAAGATACACTACAGAGATCTGAAGCCTAAGCTCCGATACCAACTGTTGACGCCCCCACTTCTCCCTAGGGGCGAATCCAAGGATATCCGCGGAACGCCTGCCTAACTCTCGCCAGGACTCGAAACAAGTCTAATTCAAACTTAAAGGATAACAAGCAATAATAAAAGTCGAATGAAGAAAAGTTGCTTCCTTAATGGAACATTCAAATCTTACATCATAAGTTTCCAAAAGGTACATCAACATTCCCAAAAATTACAACCACCAAAAGACGGATAATCGATTACATCCAAAATTCTAATCAAAAGTAATCAAGTCGACTTCCCCAAAAAATCTTTTCTTTCTGAGCTCCTGTTAAGGAAAACAAACTAATGGGGTGAGCGAACGCTCAGTGAGGCCAAGAAATACATGCAAACACATAGTTCAAATAACAAAAACAATTTATACAGGAAGTAAAGCTATAAAGTTCAAGTAATTCACAATTTAACAATAAACACACTCAATAAGGATACGGAAGCTCTCAGGAGCTAGATTCCACTTGCTTTGCCCGAGACTCGATTCAATACCTCCATGTGATGACACTCCGTCAACCGGGTAGGTATTAAGTCCGTAAAACTCCACTTACTTCACACTCCCGTTCACCGTTACACCCCCTTTTCCGGGCCCGCACTTCTTTTATAAAAGGCGATACTACTCGAGTATGCCAAACGAGATCTCTCAATAGATCAAGGTTATGATTTTCTCATGGCTCACAAACTTCACGACCAAACCCATGCCGACTCAAGTCGCAAGGTCGGCCAATGAGTTTGGGCATCCCCCACTATTATAAGTAGAAGTCCATGAGATTCACTCCAATCGACATTGATCCAAACATAAGTACAACTTACTAATGTAATATTTCACTTAATTCACTTAGCAAATTCACTTCACACAATTCAATTATAATTCACGTATAAGAGAACAAATGCGATAAAGTACACACTCGTCCTCGACAATTCCAAAATACTCAATTAATGATGAACAATTTAAGCATTTAGCAACACTTCATACACTTGACACTCACCAAATCAAAAGTAAGTGAGCAAGTAAAGTCTTTAATGGTCCGCTCTGGGAAGTCCTTCAAACCCTCTTGAGCACTTGAAGAAATAGTGATCAACTATCACTCACATATACTTACAATCACTTAATATTCACGGAAGAAAATGTATTTGCTTACACTTAGAACAACGCCTCAAGAGAGCTTTATTCTATTGAAATTCAAGATTCAAAAGTGAGGATTTAAAGTCACAAGACATTGTGTTTAAAACGATCTATCAATCTCGAAAGAAAGTGAAAAGTTTCTCAAAAGCTCAACTCTTAAAAAATCGGAAATTTCATCTTTGCGCGGCAAAACTTAGAAAATCAGATCTTGAGTTTGGTAAGTCCAAAAAATGAAACCTTTATACTGTTGGAAACTAGATCCAAAGTACTAAAAGTTCCCAGAAGACAGTTTTCCAAGAATCCAACTAGAAAGCATTCAAATTTCAGCTCAAAATTGCAGTTTCAAGAAAACAGGACGAAACCAGTCTTGGTTTTTCAGTAATGTTTGGAAATTTGGTAAAATTCACAGGAAGTGAATCAGTCCTCTGAAATTTATAAAAAAAATAAGAATTCCAAACCAAGTTTCAAACACAACAAGCGGAACTAAATTGGGAGTTTTGAGCAACAAGATATAACAGTTTGAAGTCGGTTGATTTTCACGACCTGATCAGTGAATTTCCAGTTTTGAAGAGCAATCTTTGGGGCATCATTTGGGTATTGAAATTACGCCAAATTTGGTACACTTAAACTTCCATATGCGGACTACCTCGCTATCAAAATTTACATAAAAACTCGTACAGGAAGGCAGTTAACGAAACGACCAAAGTTTGTGAAATTTCTCAAAGCTAATCTGCCAACCCTATCTCTCTTTCTTTTTCAAAAGTTTTGTCTCACGAAATTAGCCCCATTTCACTCCATTTTTGAACCAAAATTCCATAAACATTGAATGAGTAATTTATGGGTAAATGACACAAAAATGTTCGAAGTAAAACACTCCAAAACAGAATTGACCATTTGGTCAGCAGAGAAGGGAAAATTTTCCAGTTTTGAGCTTTGTCGCAGTTTCGAAATCAAACCATATCTAACTCTATACCAATCCAAATTGAAAATGGTTTATGTCATTGGAAATTAGTTTCAAATTGCTACAATGCATCAGAAGTCATCGTTCTGAAAATCTTTTCAAAAGTAGAACAAAATCGAGCCACAAGATGCAGCTTCCCAGTTTCTCTCGGACAGACTGGCGTAACAGGACAGTCTACTTTGCCGATTCGGTACGGTTTACTAAAAAGAACTAGCAGGGGATTTTGATACCATTTGAAAGCCCTGAATGTCTAGTTTTGAATGCCATAAACGGCAACTCAATTTTAACTTTTGTACAAAGAGTTATGTTCAAACAAAGAACCACTGTCCGGCTACCCTGCTAGCGAATTTCCAGATTTCAAACTTTACCAAAACGCAGGTTTTATGGCAACCATTTTAAATGATTTTCGAAAGACACTTTCTACACATATAATACAACATATATCCATCAATTTAACAGCCAACCAAGTATCAAAATTTCGAATTAAAAGTAGAACAACATGAACAGAATTTCGGCCAGTTTTCTTTTCACAAGTTTTCCAACTTTCTCTCCACTTTCTAACCATAATCATCTCATCCATCACAATAAACAACAATAATCAAGTAATATAGCCTTAAGTCAGCTACCTAAAGGCCTCCTCAAGACATCTAGCTTAGGATGTAAAGCGAGATAAATGTTTCCTCAAGTCCGCTAGCCTAAACGCGATTAGGATTTCAAACCCATGAAATCTAACTATTAATCTTTGTATAAATAGAAAGATTAAAGAGATGAAGTGATTACCCTTTAAACCCTAGATGAAAACCAGATTTTTCCACCGACATTCCTCCAAGAAATTCCACAAGATTGTTTCTTTCTCCAAGATGGAATGAAATCCCAAGAATCTATGAAGTTGGATGTTGATTTGCAAGTGAAATTGAAGCTAGAAGATGAAGTTTCTTTCTTCCCTTTTCTTTTCTTGTCTTGGCTGAATGGAGGAGAGAGAGATGAGAGTGTTGAGTGTGAGTCTTGTATTGGAAGATTGGACGGAAAAGTAGCTATTAAGCTTTGCCAAAAAGTCAACTTTCAATAGTGTCGTAATAGGGTTTTGTACTACCACTTTTCTCTCTTGTCTGATACACTCATACACTAATCCTCCAAGGTAATTCCTCTAACATTGTAATTATTCACACTTACTAGTCTAGTATTAAATCCTCCAATCTCCAATTAGTCGCGCGGTGCGACCTTCGAGAAACTTTTGACGCCCGCAAGTTCTTTCTTTTGCACCTTTGCTGCATTTTCTTTTTAGATGACTGCACTTGTGAGTCTGCTGAGAAGAAGTAAATGTTTTTCGAGCATAAGCTGAAGTTTCATGCAAATATTTTCGGTTGTCGAAGTTAGTAAGATTTTGTTTGAGTTTCTTCATACACAAACACATTTAGGTGAATAACCAAAGGTTGTTTTGCTGAAGTTCAAACCATTAGGAAAAGTTGCATTAACCCAGATTTTGCAGAAAGTCGCATGACTGAGTTCCTTTGCTCTTCCGTGATTCTCTTTTTCTTTTGTTGGGTGTTAGCTCGCACTTTCCTTTCATGATATTTGAGATGAGTGGTGTCTTGTGTTTGTTTGTTGATCAAGACTTGATGTTTGTTAGTGATGTATTTGGTTTGTGAATGCCACATGTTGCAGTGAAAGGAAACCAGAAAGGAGAAAGCTACCAGAGCTTCGTGATCCTATCCTCAGTTTTCTTTTGCCTGTTTAGATGTTAAGTTCCAATGGGTTTATTGTTTAGATTAAAGCTTTGATGTTTGGTTGAAAAGGTTTTGCTCAAAGTTGTGTTTTGAGGCTGAAATCCGGAAGTGAAAATGAAAGTTGCAGCTAGTTTTATTGCAAAAGGCTTCATCAGCTTGCCGAAAGTTTTGTTGCAGAAGCTTAAGCTTCTTCTACGTATCTTTGCATGAAAATATTTTCGAAAATTGCACTCTAACCCTTTTAATTTTACCTCATGCTACTATGGCCCAACTAATTGGATAACTTAATCAATTTTGTCCCCTTGACATGTCGTTTTTTCTTTGACATGCTTAATTTGATTTTTGGACAGAATATTCATAAGTCTTTGGGATGAAATTTTGAGGTTTAATAGTTTTGAGAAATTTATGATTTTAATTCGAATTTTAGTAAAATTTTGGGTATTTTGTTGTTTAATTGTAGCAAATGGGATTTTATTTGTTTTTGTGAGCCTTATCATTTGATTGGTAGGTTTCACCTTAAGCCCTTAATCTTAATTTATTTTCTTTTGGACCTTTAATATTTGTAATAATAATAAATTGATCCCTCGAATTTCTTTAATTCTTTCAAATGGGTCTTTGTTATTTCAATTTGATAGATACGAGTTGTTTAGTCTATTTGAAAGTTTTGAGTGATTCAATATCGTGTCTATTTCCATTTCATGTGATTATTGTGTTAATTAAAGTGATGCCTTGATCTTTTCTTTGTTTTTGGAGAGTAAATAAGTACATTTCATTTCATTAGAGCACCGATTCACGGGAGGTACACTCTACCTCTTTATTTTGATTTTACTCGACCCTATGTGCCCCTATGTGACTTTATGTGCTTAATTGCATGCCTTTTGAATGTTTTCATTTTATTTATTTATTTATTCTCTTTATTTGTTTTAATTTTGTATATTTATTTTAGTTCAATTTGTAATTATTTGGAAGGCATTTAAATGCCAAGTTGTAATAGTTAGGGGGTTCAAGACCTGTATCTAGATAGAATGTGTAATAGTTAGGTTTATTTCATTTCATTTCCCCCTTAGATTGTAGTTAGGGCCCCGAGTGTAATAGTTAGGGCTTTATTTGCTTTATTTGCCTTGTGTGCCTTGCATGCTTATGTGTTACGTGTTACTCGCTTTCCTAGGGTCTTACATCTAGATATCATGATTATGTGTTATGTGTTTATGTGATTTTATGTGTTTACATGCTTTTATTATGTTTTACATGATTAGTTAGTTATAATTAATGTGTGACGTCACCACACTAGTCCAACGCTAGTTGTGGCCCCTTTCCGATTTCCCGCTAGTCCAACGCTAGTGAGGACTCATAAATGTGGGCTAATCCAATGCTAGACCCTTAGGGACCCATCCATGCGTTAGATCATGCTTGTGTGATAAAATCACTTCATCTCATGCATATTTTACTTTCTAGGGTTTTTATCAATTTTTGCATGTTCCCTTTATACATATAACCTTTATCCCATACTCCCCCTTATATATATGTATTTTTTCCTCCATATTCCCCTAATACACATATCCCTTATCCCACATTCCCCCTTATATATATCCCCTATCCCATATTCCCTCTTATATCCATATCCCCTATTTTTATATTTTCCTTTATATTATCCTATGCATGAGACATGACATTAGATTTGCATTTCATACAGGGAAAATTAGATATAGGTTAGTACATTTGCTTGATTAGATTAGGAAAACAACCCCTTGAGTATGGGATATAGACGAGTTTGGCTTTCTAACCTTAGCACGCTCGTATTCCCTCTACGAAAGGGAAAATTGAGTCACGAACATTAGTTCCACGTACCCGTTATGATGCATCCCTTTAGGTCATGTATATTTGTATATTATTATTTCCTTTTCTTTTCTTAGAGTCTTATATTTTTGCATTATTTGTGACCTCTTTAAAGAGTCACTCTTGGGCATCACAATTAATGTGATTGGCACCAACTAAGTTTTGAAGGAACATTCCAACCCCGATATTCCTCTAGGTTTAGGTTTTGCATCCATATTGTACGTCCAAATGTGATAAATTTTTAGGTTAAAATAAGAAATTTTTTACTAAATCACGCAACTAGCCTTGGCTAGGTTGAAAGGGTGCTTTGGATTTTTATCCTTGCCTTCCCTTTCTTCAAATGTGACTCCCGAACACTTTTTCTCTGATTTTCGAAGATTTGGAGTCGTTTAAAAGGGTTTTTTTACTTTTTTCTTTAAAAAATTCATTTTAGGTGACTTGGTACACCTTAACTCAATACCAAGTGGTGACTCCCATTTTTTCATTTTAAAACCCTTTTTAAACTATTATTTTGTGTCAAATCGTCGCACTTTAAGTCCCATTTAGGCCCATATTCTCTTTATTTACTTTCTAAAAATCAAAAACCAATTTTCATTCAAAATAAATCAAAAATTCATTTTTCTATAAAACACCTTTATTTTTCATTTAAAAATGGGGCGCGACAGCTTGGCGACTCCACTGGGGACTTAGAGAGTCCGAGCATCCGATTTAGTCAATCATTTTCTTTTTTTAACCTTCTTATATATCACATTTGGAGGTTTTAGGTTGCATTCTTCTTGTTCTTTTCTCTTTTTAGGGTTTTTTTGCATCTACCACGCGCGTAATCACTCCTCGCATACTATGTATGTGATGAATGGATTGTTTCTTTACTTTTACTTGTATCGCGCTTGCATTTTGGGTGGGGGGAATAGTCACCCTAGAACCTTCACCCGCATTTGATGGTATTATAATCCCTCCCCTCAATAGAAAGCACCTCATACGTGCGTGCATTATTTTTTACCCTATTTTTCTTTTCGTGGGCGCCATCCCACATCTCCCTGTAGGATTAGGATCGATTGCTTTAGGTAGGCGGATGGTGTGCTCTGCGCCCATAGCGATGCCTAAGGGATCACTCGAGCCACCGACCGAAGGCCCTGGGATTGATGACCCTTCGCCTTTTGGTCTGAAGGCTTGGGAGCCTGAAACCTGATCGAGTCTAGATGCATTAGTAAACCAAACCTCATGCATCCATGATAGAAATTACCTAGGTTAGAATCAACCTTACCTAACTAGGAACATTAGGCAAGAGGGAAGGGATTCCACGCCTCTTTCCTTATTTTTCCTATTGCTTTTTGTATCATCTAATTGCCCAACGTGTTATGTGATTATTTGTTGAGCTAACATTGTCTTGTTTTCTCATCCTTTGCATTCACAAACACTAGGAAATAAGAGTTCTGACATGATACTCTTTTAGAACCTACCCTCTTAGATAGGTTATTGCACGTTTAAGATTCCGATGTATTGCATTTATAGATCAATAATTGCAAATCATTTTAGGCCCGTCCTGGCGTACAAAGGGTTCCTTTGGTCATGTTTCATTTCAAATTGCATATTTAATTGCTTTAATAAATTGGCATCATGAATGAACTTTAGAGGGAATGCCATTTAGGGAATCCCGTGATAGGAATAAACCACCTTGTGTCTCGGATATGTAATCCAATGAGACTTGCACGTTTATATTTCTTGTACCATCCAAAGGGGTAGTGCATAAGGTAAGGTAGGATCCGATCTTTTTCAAGATGATAGAGCAATCTTTGCACATTAGAATATGAGCATCTAACAATCATTTTTTGGCCATTTTAAACATAGTTGGTAAAAATCCCTTGCTTAAAGGACATTAACTTGAAGAAATTTACATTGTTGAGACAATAAATATATTGAGGCCAAATTTTGATTTTAGAAGGCTCATAGACTAATGCATTGCAATGAGTTTTTGGAACTACCAATGGGTAGACAATTCGATTGATTTTCAGATAAACCATCAATTTCATCCAATCCATTTTTTTAATTCATTCATTTTTAGGATAATCCAGTCATTCCTGAAAAAATTACTCATTTTTAAATGAATCATTAACTCCATTTCATCCATTTCATCAATTCATTCACTCTTAGAACAATTTAGTCATTTTGAATAAATCATTAACTCAATCCATTCATTCATTTTTAGAGCAATCTAGTCATTTGTCAAATAAACATCAATTCCATCCATCCCATTTTTACAAGTTTATCTGTATCTAGGATGATTAAGTCGATTTTCTTAAACCCTCCGCTTCATACAAATCATTTTTACGATAATCTAGTCAATTTTTGAATAAATCATCACCCCATCCGATCTATTTGATCATCAATTTCAGTCAATTCATTTGACCAATTCACTCATTATAGAGTGATCTAGCCAATTTTGAATAAATCATCAATTTCATTCAATTCATTTGACCAGTTTGCCCATTTCTAGAGCGATCCAGTCAATTTTGAATAAATTATCAATTTCATCTGATCCATTTGACCCGTTTATTCTCTTTTAGGGTTTCGATCCAAAGATAACTGAATAAACTAGTCGAGGCATGGCAATGCTTTCGAGAGTAGGCTCTTTCACATATCATTTTATGTGTTGATCAAAGTAGTCAATCCATTCGGACGTTGTCCTCATTTTCTTTGGACAAATGTCTCTTCTCACTCCAATTGACCAAATTTTTCAAAATTGATTTTTCACTCAAATATCAATAAATTGATCGGATCTATCAGGTATTGTATAGTGTTTGCCCTAGAGGATTGCATTCTCATTCTAGGCCTACCCTTGGCACAAAAAGGGCTCCCCAATAGGACATGCATCCGAATTACCTCAATATATACTAATTCGTGTCTTTTTCTTTCTTTTCTTTATGTCAGCAGTTAATCAAAAGGGGAATTTAAATAGAGTTTTTTCCTAAATTTTCAGGTAATCATAAATATAGCTACACGAAAAAACCCCATCGATACACGATCACGTGGTCGAGTTTTTGAGAAATAGTGTCAACATGAGTACACATCCTGAATCATCTGATAGGTCTGCAACGACGTCATCATCTGATCTTGCAAATCTGGGAGCTCAACTGAGCGAAGCATTAAACAAATTTAATGAATTAAGCAGGGAGATGGCCGCACAACGGCGCATAATTGATCAATTGGTTGCTGGTAGCAGCAGCGGTGTTCAGTCTAAACCCTTACCTGCTAGTCAACCAACCTATTCATACCCTTACCCATATAATCCACGCCCTGTTTACCATACTAATATCAATCACTCTCGACCTCAGGCAAACTATACAAACCCACCTATACTACCTGTCCCAATCTTTCAATCCAATCTTCAAACTTGACCTCGCCCTCCTTATAATCCAAGCCCTGCTCAACCAAATAACCGAACTTATCCTCTAAACCGTAAAATTCGAAACCCAACCCCATATCGAACCTTCACCAACCTGGACCAACCCATCGATCAATTGTACGAACAACTCAAAGCTGCCGGGAAAATTGGTGTTATGCCTCCTAAAATCTATCTTAAAGGATTTTCCCGTGATTATGATCCTCAATCCGTCTGCGCTTATCATTCTAGAACTCCCGGGCATTCCACCAATAATTGCAAGGAATTGAAACATAAAATTCAGGATATGATCGAAGCAGGAGATATAGTGTTCAGGAAAAGGGAAGAACAAGGACCGAACACAAGCGCGAATCCTCTTCCTGAACACAAGGACGCCAATGAAGACGTTTGAAAATCTTGGAAGGGGCTGAATTAGTGAGATCCCTTCCTCTTGAAGGGAGTTTCGATAAATTTGGGGAATTGCTTTGGTTAAAATCTATGAAAACCATTCATGCGTGTGTCTTTTGTTTAACTATACTTTTGTAAATAGTTTTGAATCAAGTGACTTTTGAAAACATGTCTTGTTAGGTTTGATCTTTATCTTGAAATTCAATAAAATGTACAGTTTTCTATATACAGTGTTACTTACACATTCTTTTCAAATGGCCGAGAATAAAATCCCTTTGGATATCACTGTTTCGAAATTTGATGGCAGTGATCTCAATATCTCACGAATGTGAATTTGGATTTCAAAATGAGAGGAGTAGCAAAGAGACATCCGAAAATATTTCGAAGGGGCCGGAATGGTATAAAGAGAAATTCAAGCCGAATTGGAATCAAGATTAAGGGAATAAGAATCAGTGATCACTTGATAAGAAGCATTTAAATGCCATTTTTCATGGTCAATGCTATCAAAAGGATTGGCCCGTGCTCACCATAAAATGGTCAAATCATGACTATTCAGACGAGAAGACAAAGCATTGAGGTAACTTTTGTCGGCATACGATGAGGCTAAGAGCAAGTTTGCACCAATGGGCAAGGGTCTTTTATTGTCAAAAGGTATCGCCGGGTAGAGCACTCGTTCTCACAGAAGTGGAATAGACAAATTTTTTCTCAACCGATCAATTCGGATATGTGTAAGAAATTCTTCATATGATAAATAGAAGTTTCCTTTTAGGGTTAATGCGAAGAATGGAATGAAAGTCAGGCCCTCTTCCTTTCCCCTTGAGACATTCTATCCCTAGTTATCCCTTTTGAACCTTCAAAATAAATTATTTCATTTGGCAACCCCCTGAGAATCGCAAACCCCACACTGGGGCAAATTTAGTTTTGAAAAAGAAAAGAGAGAAAACCCCACACTGGGGCAAATTCAACCTTTGAAGGAAAGCCAAAAGGAAAGGAAATGGACAAAAGAAAACCTCAGTTAAAAAACAGACTGGGGCAAATTTTGAAAATTTAAAAAATGAATGAAAAAAAAAGAAAAAAGGGAAAATGAAAAAGAAAAAGAAAAAACCTCAGTTGAGAATAAATTGAGGCAAGTTTTGATTTAATCCTAATATAGGGTTGGCACGAAAATGCGATCTCAGATCATTTAAACCACTTTTGAAATTTGCCTTCAAACCTTAACTTTTTCTTAGCACCTCACCTAACCACATTACAAAAAATTGAAAGCCCTAGCTTCCGTTCTTTGCATCACCTCTTTTAAGGAAATTTTCTAAGTCACATGGCAAATGATGTCAATACACTTTCACCAATTGTGCAAGGGAAGGTTTGTCGCATTGATACCATCATTTTTTAAAACACATTTCTAAGTTGATAAAGCCTATCGGCGGGATCTGTTCATCAGGTAAAAACCCGAAAGGGCACCTTAGAAAGGAAAAAAAAAAGAAAAACAGAAGAGAATAAAAGAAAAAAAAAGAAAGAAGAACAAAATGAAAAAGGAAAAATGAGAAAAAAGGAAATAAAAGGTGGGAGGGAGTTTTAGCAAAAACCCGAAAGGGCGCTAAGGTAGGGTTTCATGAGGAAAAGTGAGTTGGGATTTGAAAGGCTAGTGATTCAGTTCGTTTGGGGATCCTTCTTCACATTGTGATTTTTCTGCAAGTATTGAACGCCGGAGGAATGATATCCAGAGGGTCAAACGTGGTATTTTATTCGAGAATCAAAGTGTTTTAATTCATCAAACATAAATTTTTGAGTGTACAGTTTCATTTCTCTAAAATCAATTTTTTATCAATAAAGATAAATCGTTGCTTTCAGGTTACTTGGATTTTCATCATTTTTGTGTAAATAAAATATTTTTCTTGTGTTTTATGGTTTCATTTATTTATTCGGATTTATCAAATGGCAATTCCTCTGATTTATTGAAAGTCCCTGGATACCAAATATCATATTTGATAAGCATTGGAAGTTAAGAAGATTTGATGTAGTTTGCAGAGCAAAGTTGAGTTTGGCTACATCGGAGAGTTATTAAATGGCAATCCCTGTGATTTATTCAAATTACCTGGATACCAAGTGTCTTATTAGGATTGGAAGTTAACGAGACTTGATCAGATCACGGAGCAAAGTTGAGCTTTCGCAACATCGAGGGGAAAACATCAAAATACTCATGTTTACATGTTTCTTGAAAGCTAGACGTGTCGAATGGTGGTGGCATTATTTGTTCTTTCTCTTGCAGGTTCATACGTATTTCAAAATTGGGGCAAATTTTTTATAATTGTGAAATGTCGCCCAAGAATTAAATATTCATGGTTCGGACCGAGAAAGAGGTGTGAATCAAAATTTTAAGGAGGAATAACAATGTTATAATGGAAAAACAAATGATCGATTGCACAATAATTGATTGAAATTGGGGCAAATTATTTTTTGAAAAGATTGTCCCAAAAATTAAAAAATCAAAAAAATAAAAAATTAAATGTAATTTCTTGTTGGCGAGTCTCAGCGTCCGCCGCGCACCCTTCTACCTCCCTTCTTGAACAAATCAATTTAATTTCTTGTTGGTGTGTCTCAGCGTCCGCCGCGCACCATTCTGTACCCCCTTCTTGAAAAATGAAATTTAATTCCTTATTGGTGAAGTCTCAGCGTCCACCGCGCATCCTTCTATTCCCCCTTTCTTGAAAATCAAATCTAATTTCTCGTTGAAGAATCTCGGCAGGCTCGGTAATATCCTACTGATCGTTTTATCATGTTGAATTTGAAATCTTGGCAGGCTTGGATAGTATCCCACTGACCGTTTTATCATGTTGGATTTGGAATTTCGGCAGGCTTGGGTAGTATGCTACTGACCGTTTTATCATGTTGGAGTTGGAATTTTGGCAGGCTTGGGTAGTATCCCACTGACCTTCTTATCGTGTTGAATTTGGAATGGCAGGTTCGGGTGTTATCTCACTGACCAGTTGAATGCAAGTTCGGGTATTATCCATTGGCCGATGCTATAGCAGGCTCGGGTATTATCCCACTGATCAATGGTACGGCAGGTTCGAATATTATCCCACTGACCAATGGAATGGCAGGATCGGGTATTATCCACTGGCCGATGCTATGGCAGGTTCAGGTATTATCCCACTGATCAATGGTACGGCAGGTTCGGATATTATCCCACTGATCAATTGAATGGCAGGATCGGGTATCATCCCACTGACCAATGGAATGGCAGATTCGGATATTATCCACTAGCCGATGCTATGGCAGACTCGGGTATTATCCCACTGATCAATGGTACGGCAGGTTCGAATATTATCCCACTGACCAATGGAATGGCAGGTTCGGGTATTATCCACTGGCCGATGCTATGGCAAACTCGGGTATTATCCCACTGATCAATGGTACAGCAGGTTCGAATATTATCCCACTGACCAATTAAATGGCAGGATCAGGTATCATCCCACTGACCAATGGAATGGTAGGATTGGGTATTATCCACTGGCCGATGCTATGGCATGCTCGGGTATTATCCCACTGATCAATGGTACGGCAGGTTCGGGTATTCATCCCACTGACCAAGTGAAGGTAGACTCTGGTTTTCATCCCACTGACGAAATTATTATACCGCAGGCTCGGGTTTTCATCCCACTGACGAAGTTATTATACCGCAGGCTCGGATTGTCATCCCACTGACCTTTTTATGCTTACATGTGCCAGCTCACGGCAGAATGACTGGAGGTAGGTATTTGGTGTCTACGTTTTTGTCTTAAATTTCTTCGAAACTCAAACAAAGAGGGGCAAGCTGTAGACACTAAATTTTTAATTTATTTTTTATTGATAATTATTATCTATTTTATTTATTAATCTCATGATTTTGCTTTTAGACATTTTTTAGCATTTTAGATACCAAATTTTAATTTAGCTTTATTTATTATTATTATTTTATTATTATTTATTTTTAATGATAATTATTATTCATTTGTGCTCATTAGTCTCTTAATTTTTATTTTAAGACATTTTTAGTATTTAAATTTATCGGAAAAGAAAATTGTTCACAAAAATATGCTTTAATTCTTTTAGATTCAATTTATGAAAATTAGTTGTTTGTTTATCTAAATTAAGTGAAAATTAGTAAAATATATAATAAAAAGAAAAAGAAAAGAAAAATCATCAATCAAACACAAAAATTTTAGCATTTTATTTCATTTTAGTTGACCTTGTTTAAATTTTTCATTTTTTTTCGTTTTGTTAAGAAAATCATCTTTTAATTAAATTTAATTAATTCATTGGAAAAGAAAAGAAAAGGAAGAAAACAAAAAACTAAAATCAGTTTTGATTATATAAAAAAAAAAGAGAAGTCACGCGCGCGTGCCAAGCACGCACGCCATTTCTTTCCCAAGGCTTCCGATACGAAGCCATGGGAAAAAGCTACAGTGCGAAAGCAGAATGCAGCAACGTTTTTTTTCTTCCACGTTTCTTTCCTCCGTTTTCTTCACCATTGGATCACTTTAACAACTACAGCTAGCCTTGATCAAAACCTCAGAAATCACACTCAAACAAAGCCAATCGAATGGCTAAAAATAGAGGCGATGGGCTGAGGTTTAGGGAGAACCCTTGAGATCAGGGTTTGAAGCTGTCATTTTGATATAAAAGGAACAAAAATGGGAGAAAAAGAGAAGGTGGCGGCTAGTTTTTGAGAGGACTGGTTACTAGAGAGTAAGGGAGAAGGTCTGGGAAGAAAGGGAGAGACCGAGAGGGAAGAGAAGAAAAGGAACGGCTGAACAGAAAAGAGAAAAAGGCCAAACAAAAAAGAGGAAAAAGGGAAACAAAGGGAATGGCTGCTAGGATTAGAAAAAGGAGCAAGGGAGATTGAGAGAGGCTACGAGGTTGCGGGGAAAAGGAACCAGAAATCAGAAAAAGTGAAGGGAGAGGCGAGAAGGGGCTGGGCGAGAGAAACGGGAAACTAAGATAAGAAAAAGCGAGCAAGAAAAAGTTGATGAGAGGCTTAGGGTAGAAAAGAAAAGCTTGGGCTAGAGGAAAAGAGGAAGCTTGGGGGCAGTGATGGGCTGAGGGAGGAGGAGAAACAGCAAGCAATGGAAAAAGAGAGGCGGAGAGAGAGCAAGACAGCAAGAAAGAAAAATAGGAGGGGGCTTTGATGGCTCAAAAGAAGAGACCTTGGAGTCTTTGGCCCTGAAGGAGAAAGAAAGCAAGGTAGAAAAAAGATTAGAAGGGAGGTTTTCGGTTGAACAAAAAGGAAGAAACCGAGAGAGCATGGAGAGGTGACGGCTGAAGAGAATAGGGGAATCTGGGCAGCAAGAAGGTAAAGAAAGTAAGGGAGTGGCGGCTGAGCAAGGAGGAGTTTCAAGTTACAGGCCAGAGGTTTTCTCACCATCTTCATGATTCTCCTAGGATTATCGCACGTCCCAAAACATTTACTGGAATAGAAGGTAATCCATCTTTGTCTTTGGTTCTTGGTAGAACTTTCATGTTAGTTTCAAGATCTTGTGATGTTTGTGTGAGGAGCTGCGGTTTTCTAGTTCGTTTATTCATGGTTGTGATTTGTTGTTGCTGATTTCTGATGAATATGATGTTATGCCCTTGTTCTTGGATCCTTTATCATGGTCTGGTCTATCAGGACTCCTAGAAAGAGACCTGCGCATGAGGTTTTTCTTGCTGCAATAAGCTCTAACTTCCTGGCGTGTTGCAGCAGTAGAGATAGACATTGTTTTGCAAATGATTGAAACCTTTGCTGCTCCAAGTTCGTTTTCTTTTGCTGATTTTTACGTCTAGCTCCCTTGTTAGATTCTCTGTGGGGTAGACAATTGCATTTGGGTGATTGTTAGCAACATGGGCTAGAAGTCATTGCTTTTGTATTGGGTTGGGTTTGAGTTTCTTCACATTAATGTGTTTCGGTTGAATAATGACCTGCGGCAAGAATGGACTGGTTTGCTTCGCTGTTGCGGAAGTTCTTTCTCCATTCCCTCGCTCTTGCATATCCTTGTTTTATAATATCTGTTTACAAAACTAGATGACTTGGTTGATGTTTTGACAAATCATGTTAGAAGATTAGCATGGCCCTTGCGCAAGGTTAACAGATGGGAGCTTTCTGTTTTGTGGTAGTAATGGTTTTTTGTTGTTGATGAGACTCTTGACTTGCTCGAAGTTGTGGTTGGTCTGTTGTTTACTTGGGTTTACCGCAAGTTCTTTCTTTTGCACCTTTGCTGCATTTTCTTTTTAGATGACTGCACTTGTGAGTCTGCTGAGAAAAAGTAAATGTTTTTCGAGCATAAGCTGAAGTTTCATGCAATTGTTTTCGGTTGTCGAAGTTAGTAGATTTTGT
This sequence comes from Coffea humblotiana, assembly GCA_023065735.1. NCBI lineage: Eukaryota > Viridiplantae > Streptophyta > Magnoliopsida > Gentianales > Rubiaceae > Coffea > Coffea humblotiana. Next base: position 10,316,886 of record CM041215.1, on the reverse strand, counting down.
TTGAGTTTCTTCATACACAAACACATTTAGGTGAATAACCAAAGGTTGTTTTGCTGAAGTTCAAACCATTAGGAAAAGTTGCATTAACCCAAATTTTACAGAAAGTCGCATGACTGAGTTCCTTTTGCTCTTTCGTGATTCTCTTTTTCTTTTATTGGGTGTTAGCTCGCACTTTCCTTTCATGATATTTGAGATGAGTGGTGTCTTGTGTTTGTTTGTTGATCAAGACTTGATGTTTGTTAGTGATGTATTTGGTTTGTGAATGCCGCATGTTGCAGTGAAAGGAAACCAGAAAGGAGAAAGCTACCAGAGCTTCGTGATCCTATCCTCAGTTTCCTTTTGCATGTTTAGATGTTAAGTTCCAATGGGTTTATTGTTTAGATTAAAGCTTTGATGTTTGGTTGAAAAGGTTTTGCTCAAAGTTGTGTTTTGAGGCTGAAATCCCAAGTGAAAATGAAAGTTGCAGCTAGTTTTGTTGCAAATGGCTTCATCAGCTTGCCGAAAGTTTTGTTGCAGAAGCTTAAGCTTCTTCTACGTATCTTTGCATGAAAATATTTTCAAAAATTGCACTCTAACCCTTTTAATTTTACCTAATGCTACTATGGCCCAACTAATTGGATAACTTAATCAATTTTTGTCCCCTTGACATGTCATTTTTTCTTTGACATGCTTAATTTGATTTTTGGACAGAATATTCATAAGTCTTTGGGATGAAATTTTGTGGTTTAATAGTTTTGAGAAATTTATGATTTTAATTCGAATTTTAGAAAAATTTTGGGTATTTTGTTGTTTAATTGTAGCAAATGGGATTTTATTTGTTTTTGTGAGCCTTATCATTTGATTGGTAGGTTTCACCTTAAGCCCTTAATCTTAATTTATTTCCTTTTGGACCCTTAATATTTGTAATAATAATAAATTGATCCCTCGAATTTCTTTAATTCTTTCAAATGGGTCTTTGTTTGTTTCAATTTGATAGATACGAGTTGTTTAGTCTATTTGAATGTTTTGAGTGATTCAATATCGTGTTTATTTCCATGTCATGTGATTATTGTGTTAATTAAAGTGATGCCTTGATCTTTTCTTTGTTTTTGGAGGGTAAATAAGTACATTTCATTTCATTAGAGCACCGATTCGCGGGAGGTACACTCTACTCCTTTATTTTGATTTTACTTGACCCTATGTGCCCTTATGTGACTTTATGTGCTTAATTGAATGCCTTTTGAATGTTTTCATTTTATTTATTTATTTATTCGCTTTATTTGTTTTAATTTTTGTATATTTATTTTTGTTCAATTTGTAATTATTTGGAAGGCATTTAAATGCCAAGTTGTAATAGTTAGGGGGTTCAAGACCTGTATCTAGATAGAATGTGTAATAGTTAGGTTTATTTTATTTCATTTCCCCCTTAGATTGTAGTTAGGGCCCCAAGTGTAATAGTTAGGGCTTTATTTGCTTTATTTGCCTTGTGTGCCTTGCATGCTTATGTGTTACGTGTTACTCGCTTTGTTACTCGCTTTCCTAGGGTCTTGCATCTAGATATCATGATTATGTGTTTTGTGTTTATGTGATATTATGTGTTTACATGCTTTTATTATGTTTTACATGATTAGTTAGTTATAATTAATGTGTGACGTCACCACACTAGTCCAACGCTAATTGTGGCCTCTTTCCGATTTCCCGCTAGTCCAACGCTAGTGAGAACTCATAGATGTGGGCTAGTCCAATGCTAGACCCTTAGGGACCCATCCATGCGTTAGATCATGCTTGTGTGATAAAATCACTTCATCTCATGCATATTTTACTTTCTAGGGTTTTTATCAATTTTTGCATGTTCCCTTTATACATATAACCTTTATCCCATACTCCCCCTTATATATATATGTATTTTTTCCTCCATATTCCCCTAATACACATATCCCTTATCCCACATTCCCCCTTATATATATCCCCTATCCCATATTCCCTCTTATATCCATATCCCTTATTTTTATATTTTCCTTTATATTATCCTATGCATGAGACATGACATTAGATTTGCATTTCATACAGGGAAAATTAGAGATAGGTTAGTACATTTGTTTGATTAGATTAGGAAAACAACCCCTTGAGTATGGGGTATGGACGAGTTTGGCTTTCTAGCCTTAGCACGCTCGTATTCCCTCTACGAAAGGGAAAATTGAGGTCACGAACATTAGTTCCCCGTACCCGTTATGATGCATCCCTTTAGGTCATATATATTTGTATATTATTATTTTCCTTTTCTTTTCTTAGAGTCTCATATTTTTGCATTATTTGTGACCTCTTCAAAGAGTCACTCTTGGGTATCACAATTAATGTGATTGGCACCAATTAAGCTTTGAAGGAACATTCCAACCCCCGATATCCCCCTAGATTTAGGTTTTGCATCCATATAGTACGTCCAAATGTGATAAATTTTTATGTTAAAATAAGAAATTTTTGAATAAATCACGCAACTGACCTTGGCTAGGTTGAAAGGGTGCCTTGGATTTTTATCCTTGCCTTCCCTTTCTTCAAATGTGACTCCCGAACACTTTTTCTCTGATTTTCGAAGATTTGGAGTCGTTTAAAAAGGGTTTTTTTACTTTTTTCTTTAAAAAATTCATTTTAGGTGACTTGGTACACCTTAATTCAATACCAAGTGGTGACTCCCATTTTTTCATTTTAAAACCCTTTTTAAACTATTATTTTGTGTCAAATCGTCGCACTTTAAGTCCCATTTAGGCCCATATTCTCTTTATTTACTTTCTAAAAATCAAAAACCAATTTTCATTCAAAATAAATCAAAAATTCATTTTTCTATAAACACCTTTATTTTTCATTTAAAAATGGGGCGCGACACCTAGTGCTTCTTGGAACTTTTGCCAAAATCGAGACACAAATTAGGGATTCCTGTCTGAGACTCTGCTTACGAGTACTCCATGCAATCTTACAATCTCATCCATGTACAACTGTGCCAACTTTTTCATGGAATACTTCATGTTCACTGGTAAGAATGGGCCGATTTGGTTAGTCGGTCAACGATTACCCAAACAGCATCATGGCCTCTCTGCGTTCGTGGTAAACCTGAGACAAAATCCATCGTAATATGTTCCCACTTCCATTCAAGTATTTCGAAGCGTTGTAACAAGTTTGAGGGTTTTTTATATTCAACTTTAATTTGTTGACAGGTGAGACAGGTTTGAACGTACTGAGTAATCTCCCTTTTCATGTTATCCCACCAATATAACCCTTTTTAAATCCTGATACATCTTACTACTACCCGGACGTATATTTAGACCGGTGAGCTTTCTCCAGTATCTCATTTTTCAACGTTTCATCCTTTGGCACAACCACTCGATTTCGATATTTCAAAAATCCCCTCGGGACTCAAATTAAAATCAAGCAATTCCTCTTTTTGCACCTTTTCTATCCACTTCTATACCACATAATCTTTTTTATGAGTTTCTTTGATTCGATCTAATAGGGTGGATCTCACCGTAATATTTTCGAAAATCACCTTCTGGCGTTCAAAGCGAGGATTCCACTCACTAATCTTTTCTAACATATTCCATTCCTCAATCATTAACCCAGTCACTTGAACCTTTCGACTTAGAACATCTGCTACTGCATTAGCCTTTCCAGAATGATAATTAATCGTACAATCATAATTTTTCAAAAATTCCATCCATCGACACTACCTCATGTTTAGCTCCTTCTGAGAAAATAAGTACTTAAAATTCTTATAATCTGTATAAATCTCGAAAGTTATCCCATACAAATAATGTTTTCACTTTTTCAGGGCAAAGACAACAGCTGCTAATTTCAAATTATGGGTTGGATAATTTTCTTCGTGAGGTTTCAACTTCCTAGAGGCAAAGGCAATCACATTTCTATTTTACATTAATACACACCCCAATCCTTCTCTCGAGGCATCAGTATATATAGTGAAACTGTCTTTTTCATTTGGTAGAGCCAAAAATGGTGCCATGGTCAACCTTTTATTCAATTCTCGAAAATTAGTTTCACATATAGTATCTCAAACAAAGTTGCCATACTTTTTTGTCAAATCGGTTAAAGGGCCGGCAAGTTTTGAGAAATTTTTAATGAACCGATGACAATATCCTGCCAAACCTAGGAAACTACGAATCTCAGTAGGGTTTTCTGGCCGTTTCCAGTCAGCGACAGTTTCTACTTTGACTGGATCTACTGCAATGCCATCTTTCGAAATTACATACCCTAGAAAAGAGATTTTCTCCAATCAAAACTCACACTTACTAAATTTAGCATATAATTGGTGTTCTCTCAAAGTCTGCAGTACAATCCTCAAATGCTGCTCATGCTCCTTCTAGGTTTTAGAGTAAATAAGAATATTATCAATAAATACAACTACAAACCAATTTAAGTAGGGTTTGAAAATCCGATGCATCAAATCCATGAATGCTGCAGGAGCATTGGTTAATCCAAAGGGCATGACTGCAAACTCGAAATGTCCATATCTAGAATTAAAAGCAGTCTTTGGCACATCCTCCTTCTTAATTCGCAGTTGATAATACCCATGTTGGAGGTCTAGATTAGAAAACACCACCGCTCCTTGCAACTATAATTCATCAATATGTAGTAGAGGATATTTATTCTTAATTGTCACATCATTCAAACCCTGGTAGTTTATACGCAGTTTTAAACTTCCGTCTTCTTCTTAACAAAGAGTACCGAAACTCCCCATGGAGATCCGCTTTCTCGAATAAACTCTCGTTCCAATATATCTTGCAACTACAACTTCAATTCTTTAAATTCAGTAGGTGCCATCCGATATGGAGTTTTAGAGATAGGTGCTGTCACAGGTAACAAGTCAATCTTAAATTCTATCTCACTTTCCAGAGGCAAAGTCACTAACTCATTAGGGAACACGTCTGAGTACTTCTTTACTACTGGTATATCTTCTACTTTCAACTTATCTGTCGGAGTATTTATTAGAAAAGTTAGGTAACCTTGCGCCCCTTTTCTCAACAATTTTCTAACCCGAATACCTGAAATAAGTGCAAATGAAACTAATATACTCTTTACATCTAACCTTAACGTAACCTCGCTCGGTATACGAAATTCTACCACTTTCCTCTTGCAATCCAGTTGAGCATCATATTGAGCTAACCAATCCATATCTAAGATAACATCATACCTCTTAATGGCTAAACTTATTAGATTCGCCAATAATTTTCTCTCTACGACCCAAATTTCACAGTTCTTATAAACTATACTAGTAATCAAACGTCGGTCATCCGTGGGCATCTTAACTTCCAAATCATATGGTAATCTAGCAGGTCTCACATCAATTCCACACATAAAATTAGGATTGACAAAGGAATGGGTAGCACCAGGATCTATTAAAATCTTATCTAAATGGTGGAATACAAGAATCGTACCTTCTACAACCTCAGATGAATCAGGAACCTGATGTTACTCTATTGCATACACCTGAACCAACACTTTTGGCCTATTTCCTTCCACCTTTGTCTGCCCAGGGTTTGTCTTATTTGGCTGTTGGGTCCCACTCCTTTCTCGAGGTGAAACCGGATAGTTTGCGATTTGATGATCGGTACTTCCACAGTGCAAACATTTTCTCTCCTTCCGCCAACAACTTTCCTCCATATGATTCGGCTTCCCACAATATCCGCAGAAGACTCGGGGAGCTGATGCCGAGTCTCTTGTGAGGCATCTCTTTGTTGTCCTCTCCCGCCTTGACCTCCTCTTGACAGGGCTCCTCTTGGCATTTTCGGAAATCTTATTTTGCCAGTTCCCCTTCCAAACTTAAGAGGAATAGTTTTATCAGTTTGCCCAAGGTCGCTACTAAGTGCACCTTGTTTCTTTGTTTGAAAAGTTCTAACTTGTAGTCTCGCATTTTAAACCCGCTAGGCTTTTTCCACAGTGTCACTAAACATATTGATTTGGGCTACTGCTAAATCCTTTTGAATCTCGACATTCAGCCCTTTAACAAAGTGCCTTATTCGCCTTTGATCTGTCACTATTAGCTCAGGGGCAAACTTAGATAGTTTAGTGAATTGAGTTTCATACTCAGCAATGGTTTGGGTGCTTTGACAGAGTCTAGTAATTTCATCCTCCATTTTTTCCTTAATCAAAGGTGGAAAGTATTTTGCGTTAAACTCCCTTATAAAATTTACCCAAGTTCTTGGGGTTTGCTCTCTTTCCCATTTAGTTCGTATCGTATTCCACCAAGAACGGGTTGTTCCCTCCAACTGAAAGACAAAAAAGGTCACCTGCCTATTCTCAGTATAATGCAAAACTGCAAAAATATCAATCATTTTCTCCAACCACCTCTCGGCCACGTCAGGTTCAGGTCCTCCAAGAAATTTTGGTGGGAAAAATTTTTGAAATCTATCGAGGACTCTATCTTCCTCTTCTACATGATTCGCAGGGATTCCAGGTTGGTTAGCAGGGTTTTGGCCCTGACGGTCCACTATTTGGGCTAAAAGATCTGTCATACGCTATATGGCTGTGGCTACTTGTGCGTTGGGATCGACTCTAACTCGCGATTCTGTTCAGCCACTGGTTCATGATTACCCCCTTTATTTAAGGTTGCTTAGATCCATGGCTATGACCTTGTCCACTACGTCTACCCTCCATCGATTTTTAACAAGTCTAGAGTCATAATACATATACAAAATTAAAATTTCATAGACATATGGGGTAAAACGTAAGAATATAAACAAGCCAAAATTCAAGTATATTTAACACAACCTTTTTCATACATATTACACAATAAAAGTCAGGTACAAGTAAAAACAATCCTAGTAACACAATTAGTAGGATCATATCAAAAGTACAGTGAAAAAAATTATACCAAAAGTACAAAAACATTCAACTAGGGGCTTTCCTAACTACCCCTCACATAAGGTCAAAACATGGCCCAAACGAGTTCCAACCTAGTTCCCAAGAGAGGTAGTAGATGTTTCATTGTTAGGGCCATGGCCTACGTCAGCCAAATTTGCATCCACTACCTCTCCAAGTAGAGCCCTACATTCCTGTAATATACCCTCAGTTCGGTCTCCTACTTCCCTTAACACCCTAGTGAGGCGTTGATTCACCACATGCACCTGCTGGCGCATAGCATCTGTACGCTTTTACTCCTGACCAACGGTCTCCTGCAACTCCTGGATCCTATCCCTCTACATCTCCATAATTCCTCTCATCCTTGCCATCTCAGTTTGGTCCCTAAAATTGGCACGCCTAAATCTCCTCATCTCATCTAGTACCGTCAAGACCACATGATCAACATAGGAGTAGTTCCGGCAATGACTATATCTCCTAGTCTGACTTGCGGTACTCCAACGTCGGATTGGTCCTCCTGACCTCTCTTCATAATCAATAATTGGAAGGCGCCTCCGAGGTGGCTCACGTCTACCCTCGCCACTGGTTCCATCCATAACCTACAAGGAAAAACACAGTTTACAACTTAGGTAAGTTTAATCATATTTAATGACATCCTAACACATCACACTAAAGTTTCTTAGAATCAAATTCCTATTTTGCCCAAGCCACTTCTAATCTAGGTTCTGATACCAACTGTGACAGCTCCACCTTTCCTTAGGGCGTACCCCAAGGGTAAGCGGACTGCTTGCCCAAACTTAAAGTACAAACCAAAGTATTCAATCTTATACAAATGCATGTAAGGTTTACTATTACAGAGGAACTTAAATAAATGCCTAAAGCTATAACTAGCTCAATTCTTCCCAAAAATCACGTTCCCAAAATTTCGCACCTTGTAAGGAAAACAAAGGTGACAGAATGAGCTTTTGCCCAATGAGGTGCCACAGGTCATGCAATTGAAAATCGCATAATTAGAACTTTAATCTATCAAATATAAGTATCAAGTAAAGGAATAAGTAAACACCACAACCAATACAGAGCGGTTCAAGTAAAAGGATACAGATCGCTCTCAAGAGCCAAATTCCCCAGTCGCACTAGCTTGATTCAACCTCGTTGACACTCCGTCAACATTTAATGAAATAAAAACATTGACCGTAGATCCCCACTTTACACGAGTTTTCATCCACCAAACATACCCCTTACCGTGCCCGAACACCAAACAGAAACAGTGATGGTAATACTCGAGTATACCAAATATCAGAAGGATCTAGTATTCAATGAATCAGTAACAGTTCCCTCATGGTTCGTCAATCTATCTCGACCAAACCCTTGCTGGCTCGATTCGATTAACTACAATGAGGTTTAAATTCAAATTTCACAGTAAGGTCGTCGGATATTAGGCTCCGAATGACATCAAATCCATGCACAAGTAACAGATTTCAATTGAACAGTAGACTAGTCAAATAGTCAAGTGGAAGCGAGTGTAATAAAGTACACACCCGTCCAGTCCAGGATAAACTAAAGCCACAGTCATTCAAATCATAAACTTCAATCACAAGTAAATCGTTTAAGCAACAAGTCATGCGAGTGGTATGCTCACCAGTTCAAGCAAAGCAATGTCAAAAGTTCGTCCCCAGGTTATGCCCTTGATCACCAACAAACCCTAAGAACAACCAAGATAAAAGTATTATGGTTCAACCATCTAAAGCTTAGGTGAACCAAGGAAAATCCAAGTAACTACTAGGGTAAAGATTCAAATATGGTTTTGGAGTGAAAAGAGAATATTTGGACCCAAAGGACATGAGTAACCAAGGAGTTCCTCATTCCAGGTAATGGCTGGAAATTTCCAGCAGCAAAATAATGAAGAAAAATAACCAACCTCGAGTTTAAAGTGGAACAAATGCAACTAGAAAGCATGCTAGAAGAAACCATTACTTTTCTTCTTGTTTCACACATGGTTTTGTCAAAATTTCCACTTATACACCACCACCAAAGTGAACTCGAGCAATCATATGTATCCTAAATCCAAACTAACCCAAAATCACGCCTCTAATATCACTCATATCACAAGAAAGGAAGTAACAAAAATTTCAGCAGCACTTCCCCTTATTTCCTTAATTTTCCCTTCCAAACTCAACATCTATATTCATAGCAATCCAAACTCAATCACAACCACAAGTTATAGGCTATAAAGTACACTTGTTTAAGGCCACAAAGCCACCCAAATTAGCCAATTACCTAGCTCAAACACAACCATAATAAAGGTGGAAAAATGGAAACCCTAAACTGAAATTTCCTACTACAAGCTGAAATTTTCTATAATCAACCCAAAATAACATATAAAAACTAAAAAATTCACATGGCAAAACTACTAGATCATAGCCAAGCTCAAATCAACAGACCAAAGCTGAAATTTCTCACTCAAAGCTGGAATTTTCCAACCACCACACAAACCATGAAATTTTCCATGAAAACTACCAAAATCAAACCTTAAATCTACTCATATGCATGTAATAAAAGAGGAGATGGTTTCTGGATATAGTTACCTTGAAACCCTAAGAAGAAATGCAAACCAAGAGCTTCTTTCTTCCAAATCTCTCCACCAAAGTCCCTAGCCCTTCCTAAATGTCACTTTTTATGGTTTGGATTGCAAGTTTATGGTGAAAACTCAAGAATTCAAGCAAGAATTAGAGGTTGAAGATGAAGTTTCTTTCTCTCTTTTCTCACTCAAAGAGTCGGCCAAGAAGAAGAAGATGAAGGGTTGTTTTTGGTCAAATTTTGTTTTTTATTACAGAGCAAGAATAGTCTTAGTCAAAGTCAAAGCTCCAAGACTTTGGTGACAAATTGTGAGAACTCGGAAAAAAAAAATCTGGTTTTAGGGTTTTATCGATTTGCGTGCACATAATTTCTATATTTTCTTTATTATATTCATTTTACATATATTTTATAAGTAAATATAGTTTTTAAGTCATTTTCCTAGTATAAGTGAGTTCACGAGAAAATTGGAGCGAATAGCGGAGGTGGGACCCGCTAGTGCGTTATGTGAGAGAAATTCAGCCAATTAGGTTAAGTTGTGCAGTAAGGCATTAATTACTGAGTGCTAAGAGATAATTAGAGGTTGGTTAGATGCTTGGTCATTAGTGAGCTAAAGGATAAGGAAAAGATCAAAAAAGGTGACACGTGTCGCGACGGGATTGGGCCAAGTTTTGCCTAACTTTCTTACAACTTTACTAAAAGCTAAATTTGACCAAAATCATCTTCATTCTTGATGCTTCTTGGCCGAAAATATTGAGGGAAAAGAAAGGAAAGAAAGCTTCAACTTCTCTTCCAAATTCTTGTCCAAATCTCAAAATCCAACCGATAAAACTTCGAATCTCTCCGTAGAAACCGCTTATTAAGGAAGATCAAAGGTGCTTGTGGAGTGATTTTGCAAAAGGAAAGCCCTAAGTTGCTATCTTTCTTGGTGATTAAGGTATTTTGCTTGGAACTTCATTTTTGTCCATAAGAATGGTGAATTAGTGGTTGATAACGATTAAGGAGCTTGTTTTATGGGTGATTGTGTGGATTAAAGTGAAGTTTAGTGAATTTCTTATTTTCTTGGGAATTTTTCTGATTTCATATGATAATCATAGTTGACTTGGATTGATGGCTTAAAATGGTGTAAGTTGGAATTATTATATGTTAATTGTGGTGAATTGCGGAAAATTCCAGCTTAGGGTTTCTATATAGAAGTAATCTGCCCTGTTGTTCACTATTTGTGCGACCTTGAGAGAGACCGAATCAGCCCTTGCTCAAAACATGAAAGTTGTAGGTATTTGAGTTAGCTAGCTACTGGTAAAATTTCAGCTCAATCGGAGCACTGTAATTTGTGGAATGACCAAAATACCCTTGACTGCCCACAAGCCTTGTTTCACGGACAGTTTTCTGTTCTCTCTGGAATTTCAATTTTTGACCATGAAAATGCATGATTTGGCTTTGGAGGTCTTCATAAGAAATGTAGGTATATGTCTTGGCTTCGAAACGCCATAAGATTTGTCTCAATCGGACAAGTGTAGCTTCAGTTGTGGTTGTTATGCCGAAAGGTGCGTGGAACTTGATGATTCCAGAATATTCTTTGCTTGACCTAATATTTGTAACTTAAGGTGTGGAGTAATTGTGATTGATTTTGGAGCTATCAATTGGCTCATTTGAAGGGTATTGTGGCCCTCATTAGATGTGTTCTACTGCCTATGAATTGTATGTGTAATTGTGGTTGGTTTGAGTTGGAATTTGGTGTTGTTTGTAGGATGGAAAAGTAAGGAAAAACAAGGGATGTGCTGTCAAAATTTTCGCAGGAACCTTTGAGCAGTCTTGGGAAATTTACTATATCGGGTTGTAGAAATATCGGAATTGAGTTCTGTTTGTTGTATTTTAAACTAGACTCATAGAACTATAAACTGTGAAAATTTCAGATCCTGTTTCTGTTTGTACGAATTATAGGGATTTTTCAAAGTTGACTGAAATTACCTACCTGTTCTGTCTTTTACTGGATGAAGCTGCGATTTGAGGCTCGAATTCAACTGACTTGTGATTTGAATCTTATAAACATGTCTTCTAATAAATTGTACCCCTTTGAGTCTATTTTCCGACGGTATAAATTTTATCAATTTTGGACTTAAGAATCGTGAGATATGATTTTTCCAGTGATGCCGCGCAAAACTGGAAAATCCTGTTTTCCTCGAATTAGTCCTACTTTCATTTTGCGCTTTGAATTTGGAGTTAGTAGATCATTGTAGGCATGGTTTTGGGTAGAAGTGAAGGGTTTTGGATCGTTCATGTCTTTAGGACCAACTACTACTACTTTTTCACTCCACAACTACACTTTTGTATTGCTTTGGTAATTTACTTGGTTAGGCATATGACTCGTAATCGAGTCTCAATTATTTTACCTTGGTGGTTTAGGACGTGCCGGTGATCCGAGTACTTCGGGAGGAAACGTTTGAAGTTGTTTGTGAGAACTGGTGAGTGTACCATCCCCTGAAATTGGTGCTTATCTGATTCATCTGTACTTGCAACTTGCAACTTGATTATCTGTGACTTTTGTATGTTTCGTATGAAACGAGGGTGTACTTTATCACACTCGTTTCTCTCATCTGGTTATTCTGGTTCCTGTATACTGTATAAATCTGTATTTGTTCTCTGTATCTGTTATCTGTACCTGTTTTCTGTATTTGTTGATGTCGTTTGGAGAATTAAGTCCAACGACCATTCTATGACCTTTGAGCTCAATGCCGGGGGCCTAGTTACTCGAGTCGAGCCGGCAAGGGCCGGTCGATTAGATAACGAACCACGGTAGTCCACTCTAGGGAATCTTTGGGTATTGGAGACTCTGGATTTCCGGTATACTCGAGTATTACCACCCACTGTACTGCTGAGGTGTTCGGGCCCGGTAAGGGGTATGTTTGGTGGACGGAATCGGCGTTAAAGTGGTACTCTACTGGACGGGTTACTTTATTTGAAAGTTGATGGGGTGTCGACTACTATTTGATCAAGCTCCGGTGAAGCAATGGGAACTTTGGCTCCTGAGAGCCACCTGTATCCTTTCTCTTTGAAATGTTTATTTATTTCCCTATCTGGTGTGTGTAACTGCATAATTGAAAAAGGTGAAATGCCATGATTCATGACTACCTGTACTTTTGGTACCTCATTGAGCGTAAGCTCACCCCCTTCCCGTTATCTTTGTTTTCCTTGCAGGGAATAACACTTTTGAACCACGATTTTGAAAAAGGTGTCAAGCTAGTGTACCTGTTATTTTGTTACGCTCTTTTGTAATCAAAACCCTAGTTGCTTTTCTCAAGTATCACGTTTTGACTTGTAAAGCTTTCTATGTATGTACGTAAGTGTTTAAGCATGTATATTAGGTGTATTCGTTTGAGATGCTACTTGTAATCATTCGGAATATTTTAGTTGTGTGTGATCGGCTAAGTAGTCTCCGAGTGTTTGTTTTCTTTGGGTTCGATCGCGCGTAATCTAGGGTTTGTGTGATTCGACTTCGTAGTCCTGGCGAGAGTTGGGCAGGCGGTCCGCCAACCTCTTTGGTTTGCCTTAGGGGAAGGTGGGGCTGTCACACAAATGGCCTTCCAAGGTTAATCCTCATCTCTTTGTCTTCCAAACGCTAAATATCTAGCCAACCTCTAATTATTCTTTAACACCTTATAAAATAATATTCCTTTGCACAAAACTGCTCTTAATTTTCAAAATTTATCGTATATACCTCACTAGTGGGTCCTACTTCTATAATGTACTACGAACTTAACATGCACTAACTTATACAAGAAAAATGGTTAAAAATCTTAACTCTCTTATAAAAATATGTAGGTAATTAAGCCAATAAAGTAAAGTTAAGATATTGTATTCAAAAAAATAAAATAAAATATGAAATATTTTTCGGGTCCTCACAAACGAGGCGTCAATGGGGGAATACATCTAGATGTTCAGAGGCCGATGTTTATGATAGTACCAGGTTTGCAACTCGAAAGAATCAAGAGTGGCATGAAACACGTACTAACTTGGAGTTCATCTTTGAAAACCATATTAGTTCGGAGATTGAGACGGTTTATCATATCTCTGAGGCATTTACCCAACTTGGTTGGGGTGGTTATTCTCACTTTGTCGACTCATTACTACCAGGACTTGGTACACAAATTTTATGCCAACATAGTCAACAAGAGTGGAGAGTTGATGGACTCTTGGGTGCGCAGTACTCGAATCTACTTGACTCGTGATCTCATCGTGCACATTTTGGGATGTAACAACACTGGTCCAATTGTTGATTTGAAGAAAGGGTTCGTTGGTCCCAATAAGAGATGGGATCCATCACATGCCATGTCTTGATTTGGTCTCGAGTACCAACCTTTCCACTCCTCTACGAAAGAGACGATGGTTGCTAGTGTTTTCGATACTTACCATCGCCTTATTATCTATATGATGGTGCACAACGTGATCCCAAAGAAGAGTGGTCACAATAAGATCCAAAAAAGTGACATCTACTTTTTGGACTATATGTTTCACAATCGGGAATCCTTCTGCACCCACATTCCGCTACCAAACATCATCATCAATTATATAAGGTCGACGGCAAGATGGCACACTACTTCTTTCAAGCTTGCATTTTCCCATCTCCTATCGTTAGTGTTCGAGCGGGTGAGAGTTAATTTGAATGGAATAACTTGGATAGCTATTCGCCCCAACACAGAGCTATCCGGTTCTTCACTTCGTGCCATGGGAATTGCTATAAAACATATTCTTTCACCTACTCAGGAGTGATGACAAAAGGCACATCATAGCCAAGACAAAAATGGACCATCCATTTGTGACGACCCACCTTTCCCTAGGGCGAACCCTGGGGTATCACTTAATATTCAAACGAACCCGAATCCCACAGTCCGGCATCCTCAACTTTTAGAGTCTAGGATACACTACAGAGATCTGAAACCTAGAGCTCTGATACCAACTGTGACGACCCACCTTTCCCTAGGACGAACCCTGGGGTATCAGCAGATCGCCTGCCCAGCTCTCGCCGGGATTCACTACAATCTTCAAGTAAATTACAAATTAAACTCTAATACCACATGAAATACTCCACTAAAACAATCATGTACTCTAAAATATAAAAGAACTATTCATGCTTATATATTACATCCAAGATTTCCAATGTACTTTTACAATACTGAAAACCCAAAATAATCATAAGTTTTACACAATGGAATCCCAAAATTAAAGATAACGACTAGTTCTACCCAAAGGGGGTCACTAATTAAGCCTCAGAACTTCTACTTCCAGACCTGTTAAGGAAAACAAATTGGGGTGAGCTAACGCTCAGTGAGGCCAAGGAAAAGACATACAAGCATGCGAGCAAATACACAATATAAAACAATAACTTGAGTAACAAGTAATTTCGAAACATTAAGCAAGCAGGGAATTTAATCACAGTAAAAGGATACGGGAGCTCTCAGGAGCTAATCCACGCGCGATCCAAGCTCAGGTAGTTGACCCTCCGTCAACTTTCACAGTTATCCATGTAGAACTCCACTTACTACCTCCAGCCACCATGACACCCTCTTGGATCCGTAATCCAACAAGCATGTAGGTGGTATCACTTAACAAGTATATCTAGCAAGACCCCTCATTTGGATCAAACTATAACACTTCCCAAGGTTCACCAAGCTTCTCGACCAAACCCTTGCCGGCTCGAGTTACAAGGCTAGCCAATGGGCCGGGGCGTCCCCCCCATTCACTTTTGGATCAATGAGACAAAGCTCCAATCGACAAGATTCGGTCATAGCATGGAGACGGGATGAGCGGTACCTTCCACCCTAAAAGGGTGTGATACATTCTGCCGTTCAATGCTCACGAAAAACACTTTCATTTGCATTCACATGTAACACTTATCACTTATCAAGCAAGCAATTTCATGAAAGAGAGGACAAGAGTGATAAAGTACACCCTAACCTCATTAACTAGCAAGTACGAGAAACATTTCATTTAAACACTTAACATGCACTTGACACTCACCAAAAGTCATGAGAGAGAAAAAGTGAAGCGGCTAAACGAGTTCTTCGGCATTCTCATATTCAACTGAGATATGTATAATCACGATCATTCACGTGCATGGTCAAGGCCAAGAAAAAATATCAAGTCGTTTTCATGTTTATTGTAAAAATCAGGAAACTGGAGGTTTATGGCAGAAATCTTTAGAAAATCGTAACTTAATATTTACAAGTCAAAAATTTGCATGGTTGATACCTTTGGAAACCTAATTGAAAGAGCTAAAACTTTGTAGAAGACACCTTGATGAGATTCCATACCAATTTTGCCCAGTTTTTCCGTCAATAGACTGCTACAGTAAAATGCATGGCAGGGAAAATTCTATTTTTCCAACGGGCTTTGCAAATTCACCAAAAATCACAGAAAATGAGTTAGCCCCTGAAAGTTTCATGGTTTGTAACCTTATGTGTCTAGTTTCAAAAAAAACAAACGGGACTCGATTTGGAGTGGTATACATGAAAATATAACCTTTTTTCCTAAACCGGCCTGATGTTTCCAGAAAGCAGATTTCCAGTTTTCACTTTAGCAAGTTCATTCCTTTCTTTTCCTTTGAAGAGCTAATCTGTTTAATCAACCCAAATACACTTAATATCCATTATTTTGGCAAAACTTTAACTCAAATAAAAGCTCCAAAAATCTGAAATTTTGTCCCAAAAATTTCGGCCAACATGAAAGATTCAAAACATAAATTTTTCCTCTTGCTATACTTAAACACACACAAGTTCATCCATCCAAATTAAGGAATATCTTGCAATAATTAACAAGCCAAACATGTAATAAAGCAAGATTTATCACATATATGCATCTAAAGCTCACAATACCTCAAGACCTCTACCTATCATCAAGCCAAAAACAAGAAAGCAATTAAAATCCTCAAGCTAGTCACCCCGAACCAATGCTCAAGGGGTTCAGCCACAATAATCGCCCCGAACCAATGCTCAAGGGGTTCAGTCACAATAATCACCCCGAACCAATGCTCAAGGGGTTCAATCACAATTCACAAATCACATCACATATCACACACAAGTCGCATCCAATACACAACAACCAACCAATGGTCTTAGGTCGAGTGTGATAAAGTACACTCTCGACCAAGCGTCCAGTAACCACATTGACCGCATAAACACATTGAGCACATTAATATATTGAACACATTAAGCACATCAAGCACATTGTCACATTGGTAAACAGGTCACTCAAATAGTGGAAAGTCACATGCTCCTTTGGTGAGTGCGATAACGTACACACTCACCTAATAAGAAAGTACAGTTCGTAATCCATTTAACAAATCCTTTTTGTAACGGCAAGTACATTTAAAATAAACAAAGGGCACATTTAACCAAAACACTTGAGTAAGTCACTTAGAAAAATAAGGAACACCCACCAATCACCGCTCATGATCTCCATTCACCACAATTGATTATTGGTCCAAAATCTAATTCCTAAAACACAAAGTTCAATATGGCATATCACTGGTCACCTTTTAACAATTTAAGAACAACTCGAGCTACACTTATCGGATTGAAACAAACAATATACCGTTTCGAAGCTAAGACATAGATCTACAATTCTCATGAAGACATATCAACCCAGTTCTCACCCTAACTAGGTCAAATATACCAAACCGCCCCAGTGGTCTCGGTTCAATTCTCACTGACACAATTACTGACAGTCCTGATTCAGTTAATCATAACTCAGCACACACAACTCCGATTCAGGTGATTCCAAAGCCATTTGAAAGCTAAGATATAAATTTACGATTCTTAAGAAGACATCGACAACCAATTCAGTATATTCCCCAGTCAAACTAACCAATTACAGAGGCTGATTATCATTTCTGATAGAAACAGGGCAGCAGGGGCAATTTTGTCATTTCACAAGCTACCCTGCTCCGATTGAGCTGAAAATTTACAGGCATAATTTACACTCAATCTCTACAACTTTCATGTTATGTGCTAAGGCTAATTCAGCCCCAAACATTTTCGAATAATCACAGAAATTTCGGACAGTACTCTCCCTTGAAATTTCCAGATTTGAAACCTTCTTTGGAACCATTTTGCAACACCATTTGAAGGGGTTTTTTATAAGAGAAAATGACAGCTTAAAGCTTAACTTTTTAGCTCCCAAATCAATCTTTAAATTTGTGAAAACACAGCCAAGAAAAATAGAGAAAACAGAAACCATTTTGGTCCCCCCTCTCTCCCCCCCCCTTTCTCCCGATTTCTGTTAAGGTTCTTCCCTTCCAAAGTTCAAGCCACAACTCCAAATATTCACACATATACCAATCAAAAATCCTGCTAGCAACCAAGATCATACATTTGTGGGAATCCCAAGAGCCCGTACATTAACCAAATCCAACAAGAATTCAACCCAATGAAGTTTCAAGATTCACTCTTCAAGAGATAACATGAAAGCTCTAGCTTTTGGGTTAGAGAACTACCGCAGGTTCTAGCTGATTTTCCCAAGGCTAGGATGTCCGATCTTCACCACGAAGAGATCTCTTTCCTTCTCCAAGAATCTGGCCAGCCACCACAAGGAGCTCCTCTCGGTTTCTCCCTCTCTTTCTCTCGACTTGAACAAAAAAAAAAAAATAGGTGATGGAGTGAAGCTAGAAGTTGGTTGGTCATGGAGTTTGAGTTGAGGAAGAAGAAGATAGAGCTTTGGCTAGAAAGAGGGAGAGAGTGTGTGAGGGTGGTCGGCTGATAAGGGAAGAAGAAAAGGAATGAAAGGTTTGAAAAATTGGGAGCATTAAATTGGGGAAGAGAAGGATAGGACTTAAAGCCCTATTTTAAGGATCATGTCCCCTCTTGCATATTAATGTCTTAAGAGTAAATTTAGTGGGGATGAAAGTGATTATCTTGGCTAATGAGGGAGGGGGATTCTTGACTATAATAAGGAAGAAAGGAAAAGAAATTGAAGTGAATTGGAGGAAATTAAATGGAAGAAACAATGGCAAGATTAAAACTTAGTTTTAGGGGAAATTGTCCAACTTTGACCAATGCTTATGTTCCACTTAAATTTGTCCACTACACTTTTCTTATCTATCTTAGTTCTATCTCATTTATAATTCTTTCAAAGCTACTCATAGTCTAATCTTTCACCAAAGTTAAATTCCTCGACACGGCTCAAAAACTAAACTTAGCACTAGTCGGTCAAACATTGGAATTTTGTTCGAATGAAAATCATTTAACTATGAAAATGTGAACTATGCACATAAAGATCATGTAATTTTATATAAATACATAATATTGTTATTTTCACATTTATTATTTAACTTTTCAAAAAAAATATACAAAATAAATAAAACAATAAAATAAATAAAATGAATAGTAATAATAATAATAATATTAAAATAATAAATTTTGAGGCCCTCACACCATTGCTGCTCCACCTCCTCCACCACCTCAATCCAGTTGGCAGCAGCTTTTTAGTCGATTGGATATAATTGAATATTAGGTGGGGTCAATGGACATTCGCATGCAGTGGATTGAAGAGCATTTGGGCATACCTCCACCTCACCATGATGATGATGATGCCCCTGATGATTGAAGACGTGCCAGCCTCTTGATGCCTTTTTCTTTTGCTTCCACGTTTCTTAGTAGTTTTCTTTTTATCTTTTCCTTGTAAAATGTTTAACTTGCGCTTATCATTTTGCACTTGGGACTTGTGGTAGTTCTAATTGATTTTGGTCATTGATTGTCCGATGGCTCGTGACTCAAGGTTGAACTGGATCTCAACCATTGATTTGGGGAATAACTTGATCTTATTTTCTTTATTTTCTTTCCCTACACATTGAGGACAATGTGTATGTTAAGTGTGGGGGGAGGAATGTCCTAAGTAGAAGTTACTTTGGTGTTTAAATGGTTGGACATGTTATTGGAAAATTGTTTTGTGCTAAAAAATTGTTGATTCTTGGGTTTGCTGGCAGGGAGTTTCGTCCAGTTTTAAGGGGAAACTCTGTCAAAATTTTTCCAAAATCTTGGTCCATATTTCAACATTTGCCCTAATTTTTTCATATCTACTTCACTTGAGTCCATAAATGCGTGATAATTAAGTCTATTTTTGTTTCACATTTTCCTATATTAGTGAGATGAAGTAATTTGAAAGTCAATGTTCACTCAACTTGAAAGCAATTATTATGTGACTACTACTATTGCATGTGAGAAAGTATATCTTGTAAAATAGAAAAAATTATGCGTACAAGTTTGCATGATAAATGAAATCTCTCATCTTACTTGATTTTACATGTAATTGATTTATATAGTTGCTAAAGTGTTTTCTTTCTTAAATCAACATTATTGAGGGAATTGATAAAAAAAAGGTCCAATAAATTCTGGTACTGAGTAATTGGGAGTTTTCATTTACAAATGTTGACTTCGCGTAAAAAGGTATTTGAATTAAGGAGAAATAAGTGAAGTATTGAGTAACTAGAAATCTTAGTCTAAAAGTGTTGATTTTCGCATAAAAAGACACTTTCCCTCTTTTAAGAATGAATAAAAGAGAACTAAAGCAAATAGTTCCCTCTTAAAGTTTGTAAAGCTAACATTTCATTTCAAAGAAAGAAACTCTAAGGTGATTATATAGGTTAGTTATTTGTTAGACTAGGTGAGATAGAGAGATTGACTTTGTTAGGTTGATTTTTGGATATAATTATCTCTCTTTTGCAGGATATGATGAGTATTGAGGGTGATATGAATAGTTGCATTATGAAAACTTGCCGAGTCAAGAGAGATTGATGTTCAAATTCACTTAATTTGTTTCATTTCTTAAATCATTGTTGGATCATTTTTTATATTGCTCGAGGATATGCAATGATTTAAGTATGGGGAAATTTGATAAGTATTTACTATGAGTGCTTTTAAGTAGTATTTTGTGGTTATTTTTTTTGTACAAATTAGGATGTTTTAAGATATAACTTGCTGCATAAGTTTATAAAATTTGTGAGTTTCATTTGAACAACTTAATGTGCAAAGTTAGTTATATGCAGGAATTGATGAGAACAGATGTTGGATCGAGATGGATTCAATTCAAACTCATTAGTGCTTGATTCAATGGTAATTCGGAAAGTAGAAGAGTATCAAATACAAGTACTATTGGTGAAATGCATGAGCAAACACCTGAACAGGACGCTAGTGATCAATTGAAGTAGAAAAAAAAGCAAGAAAATGTACTAGAATGCAATACGCAACCTCGAATACATGGGCTTAGGTTGCATATTGCAGGGTCGCGTATTATGCCCTGTTTTTCTGCAACTTGCTCAATTTTAACTTAGAATTTCGGCTTCACATGCTCAAGATTCCTTAGAAAAGAAAAAAGGAGCTTTATGTCATATCATTTTCCAGTTTTTGACTCTCCTAATATTATATATATAACAATCATTGAAGAGAGAAGAGTTCTTGGAAGTTCTTACTAGTTCTTGGTAGAAATTAGTTGTAGTCTTTTCTTCTTCTCTTTAGCTAGAAACTTGTAAGAACAACTTGAAAAACTCATTGTATTACTCATCTTGTTAAAGAAATAGAAGATTGGGAGCTTGTTCATCACCTTGGCTAAGTTTTCTCTATATTTCTCTTTACTTGTGATTCATTACGTTTGCATGCAATGAAGTTATACTCTTTATTATCTTATATCACATGAGTAGATAAATTTCTAGATTTAGGGAGTAGATGAAACTTATGTCTACATGATATGAGTTGAATATGGTTTATACTTGCTACCTTCTGTATTAATTTGTCCATTTATGCATGTTTATTACTTCTTGTTGCTTGATCACTAATAGCAAGTTTTTAGTTGTTATTATTTAATGAAAATTTGGTAATAATGATGGAACAACATAAATGGAGCTTAAGGAGTAGACTTATGAGAATAGAGGTTCACTTAAATGGATTAACTTGGTATTTCATGAAGAACAAAAGAGTAGATCTAGTTATTCACCATGGGAATAGGAAAACTAGACTATTCTAAGCCACTACATCATGAGAGTGAGTTTTGGTGATGTGGAAATGAATCTCTAGTTAAACAAGAGTAGTAACAAGAGATAAATCTATTCAATCATATCTTTGTGCTATAAGTGGACTCAATTTCCCTAGACTCAGGTATTTAGTGACAATTCTCCATTGTTATTTTGCAAGTTATTTAGTTAAAATAGTTAGTTAGTAAGTATTGTTATTTTTGTTACCTTTATTCGATAGATAGTTTAAAAAATAGAGCAAGTGTGACGACCTGACCTCCCCCTATGGCGTACCCAAGGGTTTGGCGGATTGTCTGCTCAGCTCTCGCCAGGACTCGCTCACTAACATTCTTGAAATAGTCTTTCACGCCTCTAGATTAACATAAAGGTTCCCAATTCAACCAAAATTTTAATTTGATTTACAATACAAAAGTGAAACATATGGGTACATTACCAAAGATCCCAAATATATTCTATCGACAAAAGTACAAGTACATGAAGATTATACACACTAATTCATACTTGCTCCGGCCTCCACTCCTGGAAAGAAACAAAACTAAAGGAATGAGCTAAAAGGCCAATAAGATTCCCCAAACAAGTAGTCAAGTAGGTAAAGCATAGAAATATTACATTTAACACTTTGCACAGTAATAAGCAGTCATTCAAGAAACAAACATTCAATCATTGGAAGAATACGTGCTCACTTGGAGCCATTCATTCAATCATTCACTCGCCGACCATTTCCCCCTTATTTCTCCAACATTTGAAAACATTTGAAAATAAAACTCCAACAGTGATCATTTCATTCAGTCAGTCATTTCATTCATTGCATTTCATTCACTGGTCAGTACTCTACCAGACTTCATGGTCATACTCGAGTATATCAAACACCGTCCCAGGGTCACCAACCGCCCGACCGAGTCCGCTTTTGGCTCAAGTTGACTGGCAACGAAGAGCAAGGGCCTAGTTCAGCCAAAAGATTTACATTCATGCACAAGTAACATTCAATCATTTGTTCATTGAAAATTCACATTGGACTTAGGTCGAGTGCGATAAAGTGCACACTCGCCCATTGAAAATCCATTTAACAATCATTGAAAAGCGTTTAACATTCAAGCTAGTCATTGGTAGCACAACATGCAAGAAACACTCTGTGAGGACTCATGTTTTTATTCTTAATTTAGTCATTTTTATAATTATTTGCCCTAGTGTTATTTAATTATTCTAGTATTGCATGAATTTTCCCTTAAATTTCATTTTTTCGCGCGCGCGTCGAAAGTTTCTCGGGAAGTCGTGCCGGTCCGATTGACTGGAGAATTGAGAAATTAGTATTAGACTCGTAAGTATGAGTAATTAAAGTGTTAGAGAAATTACCTTGGAGGATTAGTGTATAAGTGTACCAAACGAGAGAGAAAGTGGTAGTACGAAACCCTATTACGACACTATTGAAAGTTGACTTTTTGGCAAAGCTTAAGAGCTACTTTCCCTCCAATCTTCCCACACAAGCTTCACACTCAACTCCCTCATCTCTCTCTCCTCCATTCAGCCGAACCAAGCAAGGGAAAAAGGGGGAAGAAACTCCATTCTTCTATCTTCTATTTTACTCACAAATCCTCCACCAAATCACACATCACTTGAAATTCCACTCTAGTAAGAAGAAAGGTGAAGGCTTGTGGAGTTTTCTTGGTGAAAATTGGAAGAAACACTCAATTACTCCTAGGGTTTAGTAGCTTGGAAGGTAACCCTCTTCACCTCTTTAATCTTTCAAATTATAAGAAGAGTAGAGCTTAGTTTTCATGGGTTTGAAACCCTAATCGCGTTTATAGGCTAGCGGACTTGAGGAAACATTTATCTTGCTTCAAATCCTAAGCTAGATGTCTTGAGGAGGCCTTTAGGTAGTTGACTTGAGGCTATATTGCTTGATTATTGTTGTTCATGTGATGAGTGAGATGATTATGGTTAGAAAGTGGAGAGAAAGTTGGAAAAATTATGAAAGGAAAGCTGGCCGAAATTCTGTTCATGTTGTCCTGCCTTTAATTCAAAATTTTGATGATTGGTTGGCTGTTAAATTGATGGATATATGTTGTATTATGTGTGTAGAAAGTGTCTTTCAAAAATCATGTCGAATGGTTGCATAAAACTTGAGTTTTGGAAAAGTTTGAAATTTGGAAATTCGCTAGCAGGGTAATCGGACAGTGGTTCTTTGTCTGAACATAACTCTTTGTGCAAACGTTGAAATTGAGTGCCGTTTGTGGCATTCAAAACTAGACATTCAGAGCTTTCAAACGGTATAGGAATCCCCTCCTAGTTCGTTTTGAGTAAACCGTAGCGAATCGGCAAAGTAGACTGTTCTGTTCTGCCTATCTGTCCGAGAGAAACTGGGAAGATATATCTTGTAGCTCGATTTTGTCTCACTTGTGAAAGGATTTTTAAAACTATGTATTCTGATGAAATGTAGAATTTTTGAACCTAGTTTCTAATTCCATAAACCCATTATCAATTTGGACTTGTGTAGAGTTAGATATGGTCTGATTTCAAAACTGTGTTTAAGCTGGAAACTGGAAAAACTTCTGAACAGGTTGCTAAAACCAGTCAACTTTCAACTATTATATCTTGTTACTCAAAACTCCAAATTTAGTTCCGCTTATTGTTTTTGAAACTTGATTTGGAACTCTTGTTGTGTTATAAATTTCAGAGGTTGATTCACTTTCTGTGAATTTTTTCCGAATTTTCAAACATTGCTGAAAAACCAAGACTAGTTCTGTCCTGTTTTCTTGGAACTGCAACTTTGAATTGAAATTTGAATGCCTTCTGGTTGGAATCTTGGAAAAGTGTCTTCTGGGAAGTTTTAATACTTTTAATCTAGTTTTCAACGGAATAAATTTTTCCATTTTTTGACTTACCAAACTCAAGATCTGAGTTTTTCAAGTTTATCGCATCAAGCTGAAAATTCTTGATTTCTTAGGAAATGAGTTTTAAGAACTTGTCATTTTCTCTCGATATTGATAGACCGTTTTAAGCTCGATTTTATGGTGGATGCAAATCTCTCTTGTGACTTTAAATCCTCACTTTTGAATCTCAATTTTTTAAGGATTAACGTTCTCTTTTAAGACATTGTCTTAAATTTTAAGCAAGTGTACATTTTGCCTTGATTAATAAGTGGTCGTGAATGTATGTGAGTGATTGTTGATCGTTATTTCTTCAGGCGCTCAAGAGGATCTTGAAGAGAATCTCGGAGCGGGCAACTAAAGATCTTATTTGCACTTACTCATTTGTATTGAATTGGTGAGTGTCAAGTGCACGAATCGTTGCCAATTACTTGAATTGCTTCTTGTTGATTAAGTGATTTAGAATTATCAAGTTGAACGTGTACTTTATCGCACTCGTTCTCTTTTAAGTGAATTATAATTGAATTGTGTAAAGTGAATTGCTAAGTGAATTAAGTGAATTGTTGCAATTGTAAATTATAATTGTGTTCGAATCGATGTCGATTGGAGTGAATTTCATCGACTTATACTCATAATCATGGGGGACGCCCAGACTCATCGGCCGACCTTGCGACTCGAGCCGGCATGGGTTTGGTCGAGAAGTTTGGTGAACTATGAGAAAATCATAAGCTTGACCTATTTGAGAGATCTCGCTTGGCATATTCGAGTAGTATCGCCTTTTATAGTTGAAGTGCAGGCCCGGAATAGGGGGTGTAACAGTGAACGGGATTGTGAAGTAAGTGGAGATCTACAGACTTAATACCTACCCGGTTGACGGAATGTCATCACGTGGAGGTATTGGATCGAGTTTCAACAAAGCAAGTGGAATCTAGCTCCTGAGAGCTCTAGTATCCTTAGTGAGTGTGTTTATTGTTAATTGTGATTCACTTGAACTTTATAGTTTTATTTCCTGTATAAGTGTTATTGTTACTTGAACTATATGTTTGCATGTTTTTTGTTCTTGGCCTCGCTGAGCGTTAGCTCATCCCATTAGTTTGTTTTCCTTAATAGGAGCTCGGAATGGAAAGAATTTTGGAGAAGCCGACCCGATTACTTTTGATTAGAATTTTTGGATGTAATTGATTAGTCGACTTCTAGTGGTTGTATTTTGGGGAAAGTTGATGTACTTTTAGTAACTTATGATGTAAGATTTGAATGTTTTATTAAGGAAGCGACTTTTCTTTACTTTGACCTTTATTATTTTGGTTGCTTATCCGTAAGTTTGAATTTGACTTGTATCGAATCCTAGCGAGAGTTAGGCAGGCGTTCCACGGATACCCTTGGGTTCGTCCTAGGGAAAAGTGGGGGCGTCACAGTTGGTATCAGAGCGTTAAGTTTAGAGATCTATTTGGGAGACGTTTTAGAAACTTTACTCTTGAGAATAGGGATTAAATAATTTAGTTATACTTTAAGTGATGTTTGAGCGAGTTAGTGATCTTAATTTCCTAACCTTAAGTTGTGGTTATTTTGTAGAGATAGAGAACGGTAATGGAGGTCACGCTGCTAACGGTAATGGGCATGCTAATGGTCACGTGGGGTCTCTTAGGCCTATCCGCTATCGAGTGTTGGGTGGAGGACCTCGTGTCCGATATTTGCCTTCCAATAGGTTTTCTCGTTGTCCCTGTAGGGAGACGTATACCTATGCTAATGACCTTGTATTGTCCATTGATGACGAGCCGGTAGTTGGTGGTTACAAATGGGACATTACTTCAGAAGATCGAGGAGCTGACTGCTATGGTGGATGCCCAGGGTGCTAGGATCATTGAGCTCGAGGGGACGGTGGTAGATGAGCGGACTAGAGCTGATGCCGCTAGTGTTGAGCTTCAGAGGACTAGGGCTCGACTGACTAGGGTAGTCGAGGAGGTCCGGAATCAGGCTGTTGGGATTCTAGCTGACACTACCATGTTGATCGAGGAGGTGATAGAAGCCGTTGATAGCCCGGCTCGTGAGGGCACTCCTGAGAAGGAGCCTTTTGAAGAGGACCCAGAGGAGGAGGTCCCGCCTGATGGTCCTGCTGAGAATTAGGTTGGGATTGATGAATCTATTGACTTTTGTGACTAGGATTAGCTGGGGTGGTGCTAGTTTAAACGTTTAACTATGTGGCCTATCTTTTGAAGCACTTGAATCTACTTTTGCTGTGCATGACTGAATGTAATTTTGTGGCACCTGTGTGCTATATTTTTGTAAATGCCCCGTGACTTACTAATTGTACGAATCTTGAAATGTTAATATATGTTAGTTATTGTTATTTCCAATGTTTTTCATGTCGGCTTTTATTTTGACTATTCTCTCGCATAATTATTTTTATCCTTGCATCTAGGCATAATTAGGATCATGGACGGCCGAAAGAGTGGTAGAGGGCCGAGGGCGTGGGGTTAGGTAAACCCCAAACTCAAGGGGGCGATCAAGAATCGGTAACTGGACCGAGCCAAGAGCAAGTTAATGAAGGGGATAACCAAGTGGCTACTACCATTAACCGAATGACGGATATTCTAGAGCGATTAGAAGAGCGACAGGGTCTGTGACAGCCCCACCTTCCCCTAAGGCGAACCAAAGGGTTCGGCGGACCGCCTGCCCAGCTCTCGCCGGGACTCGATCACTCTCTCCGAACAAAATAAGATATAACCTTGAGGAGAAACGAAAACAATTCCCAAACTTGAAACGTATATTTACATTCATCTCAATCTTAAACAAATATACAGTCCCAAATAACAAAAGCTTTAAATTCTCAATACATTCCAACCCTAACCAAGCGCTAGAGCGAGAACAAATGCAAAATAATTCAAAAGACTAGACTATTCTATACAGGTCTCTCGCCCTTACTCGCAACCCCTGTAAGGAAAACAAACGGCGTGGAATGAGCTAAAAGCCCAGCGAGGTTTTATATACATAACCAAGCAATTAAACAGGGGTATTAATCATGTAATAACAAGTAATCCAGGAATCATTTACAATATAAAGCAATAGTAACACATTCATTAAAAGGATACATGCTCACAAGGAGCCATTCGTTCATTCATTCGCCTATCATTTCCCTTATTCCTCCAATCATTAAAAACATGTTTGTAAGTGAAAACCCCTTCATTTTCTTGTCATTCGTTCATTCATTTCATTTCCCCCTTCTGGCCAATTCATTGGCCAGTCTCCACCCGACAACGTGGTCATACTCGAGTATACCAAACATTCACCCAGGGTCACTAGTCGCCCGACCGAGTCCGCTTCTGGCTCGAGTCGACCGGTAACGAAGGGCAAGGGCCCAATTCAGCCAGAAGGCTTACATTCATGCACAAGTAGCATTTAATCATTCAATCATTGAAAATTTCGTGTTCATTTAGGTCGAGTGCGATAAAGTACACACTCGCCTAGCAAAATCCTTTTTAGCAATCATTGAGAACATTTAACATTTAATCAAGAATCACAACCAGCCACATAGTCAATGGAAACATAACGTGCATCAAACGCTTATTAAGGTAACAATCCAAATAGTTATAACAATTCACATAGTCATTAGAAACAAAACGTATATAGAACACTCACCTATATAAGCAAAATAACGTCCAAAATTCCTTCCGGGTAACACCCTTAATCACCAAGAAACCCTAAGAATAACCATAAGAAAATATTACGGTTCAACCAACCCAAGATTAAGTGAATCAAGGAAAATCCGAATAACTAATAGTACAATGTATAAGTATGATTTTGGAAGTGAAAAGAGTACATTTAGCCCAAAAGACATGAGTAAAATAGTTGTAAAACTTATGCCCGCTCTTAAAACTTTGAAATCGCCATTTGAGTCGAAGTGACAAAGAAAACGTATTTCTATTAGTCGTTACTTTCATTTTTCCAAGGGTACAAATTTCGGCCGAATTCCAACTTATAAGCCTCGATTAAAGAAGACTCGAATACCTCAGATGATTCAAGTTAGTTCATCCTCAAACCCTTACTCGTCTCGCGAGTACATCTACCTAACCCTCGAGTGCAAATTTGGGCAGCACGCCCTTTGTATTTACCTATTTTCCAGCCATTTATGGCTTCATTATTTTCCTCAAGCAGCCCCCAAAGTCATACACAAATAATCTCATTACAATAGCCATTCAATAGGCTCAAAATCATCCACGTACAACACAAGTATAATAATCCAATCGGAACTTAAGTTTTGAAGGCAAAAGACTAAACAGCAGATAAAATAAGTAAAACGAGTAAACGACTCATGCAAAAGCGTGAGACGATACGAAACGACTCGAAGCGAAAACGGAAACGGAAAACACCTAGTATGAGGTGCACTATGTGCGCGATCAGATTTGACACTTTCTATGGTTTTAATCATAACTCAATTTATGATTATCGGATTGGAGTGTATGAGTTGGCGTTTCGAAGCTAAGACAACGAACTACAACTTTCAAGAAGATACCAAAGGCTAAATCCAATGGTTTCAGGGTCAAATTCGGCTGAGACAATAGCTGAAGTGAACTGCCTCAAGAAGTTAATGGTCATGCTGGACAGTTTTGCCGGTTAAGAACTTTTTAACCGTTTCATGTGCAAAACATGGTCAAACGACCTAAGAATTTACAAGTGGATAGACAAGACTGTGTTTGACAACTTTCATGAAGACACTTTTAGCTAACTCAACTCGAAAATGCCCCAGATTTAGCAAGAACAGTCCAGCAAATGATCTATCGCAGGCTGAAGAACAGGACATACTCAAACAGGCATAACTCAACATTCAGAAATCCGATTCAAGCGATTCCAAATGCGTTGGAAAGATAAGAGATAGAGATACAACTTTTGTGAAGACCATTTCTGCCCAGATTTACTCCTTCCAGGTCAAAAACACGAAAAACGTCCCAGATTTTCCAGTTCGAAGCTCACTGTGAAATTCAACTAGCAGTTCCTGATTCATTCAATCATATCTCAGCACACACAACTCCGATTCAGGTGATTCCAAAACCATTTGGAAAGCTAAGATACAAGGATACAATTCTTAAGAAGACATTGACAACCAATTCAGTAATATTCCTGGTCAAACTAACCAATTACAGAGGCTGATTATCACTTCTGACAGAAACAGGGTAGCAGGGGTAAATTAGTCATTTCACAAGCTATCCTGCTCCGATCGAGCTGAAAATTTACAGGCATAATCTACACTCAATTCTCTACAACTTTCCATGTTTTGTGCTAAGGCTAATTCAGCTCTCAACATGTTCGAATAATCAAGCCAAGTTCGGACAAGAAATCTGAAACAGAAATTAAAACTGCCAAGTTCATTCAATTAATCTCAACCCACAAATTTCCAGCTATGAAATCAGTTCAAATTCAACTTCCAATCACTACTACAAACTATACCATAAGAATTGAGAGCTAGGAAGTGAGATTACCTTTCAATCTCCAAGCTAACAAAACTGGACAGAGAAGAACAGCAGCCAGCCAACCTTCTTCTCCTCTTTCTTTTCTTTTGCTCTTCCTTCCTTCTTCTTTCTTCCTTTCCTAGTTCTCCAGCCAGCCGTCTCTCTCTCTCTCTTCTTATTTCTTTCCTCAAGAGGTTCGGCCAAGGAGGTGCAAAAATGAGGAAAAATTGGTCAAATTTTGGTTTTAGTAAAAGTTAGTATCTTAAGTCAAAAGTCCAACTTCCAATGAAGGCATGACACTTGGTGTGACAGCCCCACCTTCCCCTAAGGCGAACCAAAGGGTTTGGCGGACCGCCTGCCCAGCTCTCGCCAGGACTCGATCACTCTCTCCGAACAAAATAAAATATAATCTCGAAGAAAAAAACGAAACAAAACACAATACCCCAAATTGAAAACATATCCTTACATTCATCCCCATCTCGAACAGAAGTACAGTTTCCAAAACCAAAAGGTTTACATTCTCAATACACTCCAACCCTATCCAAGCACTAGAGCGAGTACAAAAGCCAAAATATACAAAAGGGACTACTATGCTATGCTATACAGGTCTCTTGCCCGCTCGCAACCCCTGTAAGGAAAACAAAGGGCGTGGAATGAGCTAAAAGCCCAGTGAGAATCTATATACACAACCAAGCAGTTAAACAAGGACATTAAGCATGTAATAACAAGTAATCCAGATAACATTTACGATAGAAAGCAATAGTAACACATACAATAAAAGGATACATGCTCACGAGGAGCTATTCGTTCGTTCGTTCATTCATGCGCCTAATATTGTCCTTATTTCTCCGATCATTAAAACATTGTTGTAAGTGAAAACTCCTTCATTTTCTTGTCGTTCGTTCATTCATTTCATTCCCCAATCTCCGCCAACTTCGTGGTCATACTCGAGTATACCAAACATTCACCCAGGGTCACTAATCGCCCGACCGAGTCCGCTTCTGGCTCGAGTCGACCAGTAACAAAGGGCAAGGGCCCAGTTCAGCCAGAAGGCTTACATTCATGCACAAGTAACATTTAATCATTCAATCATTGAAAGTTCACGTTCATTTAGGTCGAGTGCGATAAAGTACACATTCGCCTAGCAAAAATCATTTTGGAAACATAACATACCTCAATCACGTATTAAAGCAACCATCCAAATAGTCACAATAGTTCACATAGTCATTAGAAACAAAGCGTATATAGAACACTTACCTAAATAAGCAAAACGTCCAAAGTATCCTTTCGGATATCACCCTTAGTCACCAATCAACCCTAAGAATAATCATGAGAACATATTATGGTCCAACCAATAAAATGTTTGATGAATCAAGGAAAATCCGAATAATTACTAGTATGAAATATAAGTATGATTTTGAAAGTGAAAAGAGTGCATTTAGTCCAAAAGACATGAGTAAAATAGTCGTAAAACTTATGTCCGCCTCTTAAAATTTTGAAATCGCCATTTGAGTGCAAATTCGGGCAGCACGCCCTTTGTATTTATCTATTTTCCAGCCATTTATGGCTTCATTATTTTCCTCAATCAGCCCCCAAAATCACATACAAATAATCTCATTACAATAGCCGTTAAAAAGGCTAAAAGTCATTCAATAACAAAACTAAGCTAGAAAAGTGACCGGAATTAAGGTTTAAGACAAGGAGCAAAATGGCAGGTTTGACATCATTTAGTGTATTGGTCACAACCGAAGCTACACCTATCGGATTGAGGTAAACTATATACCGTTTCGAAGCTAAGCCATAGAACTACAATTCTTATGAAGACACTGAAACCCAGTTCTCAACGTAACCTAGTCAAATTTACCCAAACAGACCCAGATTCCAGTTCAAAGCTCACTGTGAAATTCAACTAGCAGTCCTGATTTATTCAGTCATATATCAGCACACACAACTCCGATTCAGTTGGTTCCAAAGCCATTCGAAAGCTACGATACAAGGCTACAATTCTTAAGAAGGCATCAAAAGCTAATTCATTCATCGTCCCAGCCAAAAGAGCCAATTACAGATGCTGATTTCCAGTTTTGGCATAAACAGGGCAGCCGGGGTAAAATAGTCATTTCACAGGCTTACAGTGCTCCGATTGAGCCGAAATTTTATAGACATAATCTACATTTAATTCTCTACAACTTTCATGTTTTAAGCTAAATCCAATTCGGCCTCCATCATGGCCGAACAACACTGGTCAGAACAGGGCAGAAAATTCACTATAAACTAAAAATCCACATATCACTACTCATAACCAAGAAATAATGCACAAAACCACCAAAGTGGCAACCACAAGCCACTAATTTCCATCTATTAGAAGCAAAGAGGGGTGTTCTTAGCAAATTTACCTTAGAACCTCAAGGAAAGTGGTAGCTTAGTCTTTCTCCTCCAAATCAACTCCACTAAAGCCCTTAGTTTCCCTTAGTGGTCACTTGTATGGAAGGGTTTCAAATTTGGTTGGCTAAATCACAAGATTTGAGCAAGGATTGAAGCTAGAAATGGAAGAGGTTTTCCCTTGCTTTGCTCCTCAAGAAAGTCGGCCAAGGCTAAGAAAAATGGAAAGGAAATTGAGTCAAAATTTGATTTGAAAGAAAATTAATGTCTTGGGTCCAAAAGTCCAACCGCCAATGAAAACATGACATGTGGCCTCTTGAAGTTTCCAAGCTTATCTTCTCACCTCCAATGATTCATCTATCTAGCTAACCTCTAATCATCTCCTAGTACCATGGAAATAATATCACTTAATACTTCAGCGCCTAATTGGCAAAATTATATCGCACTAGCGGGTCCCACGTCGAAAAATGCACTTCGAATTAACGTACACTAACTTATACTAGGAAAATGATTTAAAAAATTATACTTACTTGTAAAATGTATAAAACATTTAATATTTTCAAGGACAGTATAAAAATATGGGCGAGGAAATAAAATAATACTTGAAAAATGTGAAAATTTTCGGGTTCTCACACTTGGCTCCTTGAATGGTTTTAAGCTTATCTTCTCTCCCCCAATGATTCATCTATCTAGCTAACCTCTAATTATCTCCTAGCACCATATAGAATAATATCACTTAATATTTCATCACCTAATCGCCAAAATTATATCGCACTAGCGGGTCCTACGTCCAATAATGCACTTCAATATAACGTACACTAACTTATACTAGGAAAATGATTTTAAAACTGTACTTTCTCATAAAATGTATAGAAAATTTAATATTTTAAAGGACAGTATAAAAATATGGGCAAAGAAATAAAATAATATTTAAAAAATGTGAAAATTTTCGGGTTCTCACAGGGTCCTGGACCTGTTAACCAACTAGGGACTCAGGATAGAGGGGAGGACAGAACCTTGGAGAGATTTTTGAAATTTCGCTCTGCCTAAGTTTATTGGAGGACCTAACCCTGAGTTAGCGGAAGAACTGGCTGGAGAGAATGACTAACATTTTTTGTCGCCTTAGATTATACTGAAGAGAGGCGAGTGACATTTGCTACTTTTCAATTTGAGAATGTAACCCGTGTTTGGTGGGATGTGATAAGGGGAAAATGGGAAAGCGCGCAGACCCCTTGGACCTAGGAAAACTTCACAAGGACTTTAATGAGAAGTTTCTCCCGCCCACGATTCAAGAGAAAAGGGAGGATGAATTCATAAAGTTGAGGCAAGGGGCTTGTAGTGTGGCGGAATACGAGGGGAGATTCACTCAGCTTTCTAAGTACGCTCCGGAATTGGTGACTAATGAGCGAAAAAGGATAAGACGCTTTGTGCAAGGACTTAATGTGGAGATTCAAAAGGGGTTGGCGGCAGCCCAAATTTCTACGTTCACTGAAGCCTTAGAGAAAGTGCAGAGAGTCGAAAGCGCAAGGCTGCAAGTTAGGGACTTCTATACCAAGAAAAGGAGTACTCCTAGTTACTCTTCTAGACAAGCAAGTAAGAGTGCCCCACCTTCCAAGATAGGAAGAGGAACGGGAGGAATAAGGACTGCTGGAGCACCAAGAGGGGCTTTAGTAAGAGGAGGCCGTAATAGGCCAAGGTTAAGTGAGAGGAACACCTTCTTGTGGTCAGGTCATGACTCCTCAAGTTAGTTGTGGCTACTGTGGTAAGTCCAATCATGCGGAGAATGATTGTTGGAGAAAATCGGGAAAGTGCTTGTACTGTGGTAGTGCTGAGCACCAGCTCTCAAACTGTCCAAGTGTGCCGAAAGTAGGAGGTAGTACTCAAAGGCCAGAGAAGTCAGCCTCTAAGCAGTCTAGTTGTGACAGCCCCACCTTCCCCTAAGGCGAACCAAAGGGTTTGGCGGACCGCCTGTCCAACTCTCGCCAGGACTTTTCTTTCCTTGCTCTAACGCCGCGCTCGTCCGATCGTCCAATGGTTACAAGTAGCATCTCAACAAGTCCAAAGGTACCATCTCAAACGAATACACTTAATGTACATGATTAAACACTTATATACATACATAGAAAACTTTACAAATCAAAACGTGATACTTGATTAAAAGCAATTAGGGTTTTGATTACAAAAGAGCATAACAAAAGAACGTTTACACTAGTTCGACCATTTTTTCAAAATCACAGTTCAAAAGTGTTGTTCTCTGTAAGGAAAACAAAGATAACGGGAAGGGGGTGAGCTTACTCTCAATGAGGTACCAAAATACAAGTAATCACGAATCATGGCATTTCACTTTTAAGGCACACATACACAATATATATAAGGAAATGAACAAAACACCTCAAATGGAAAGGATATAGGTGGCTCTCAAGAGCCAAAATTCTCATTGCTTCACCGGAGCTTGATCAAATAGTAGTTGACACTCCGTCAACTTTCAAATAAAGTAAACCCGTCCAATAGAGCACCACTTTAACGCCAATTCCGTCCACCAAACATATCCCTCATCGGGCCCGAACACCTCAACAGGAACAGAAGTGGTAATACTCGAGTATACCGAAAATCCAGAGTCTCCAATACCCAAAGATTTCCTAGAAATGGACTACCGTGGTTCGTTATCTAATCGACCAGACCTTTGCCGGCTCGACTCAAGTAACTAGCCCCCGGTTTTGAGCTCAAAGGTCATAGAATGGTCGTTGGACTCAACCCTCCAAACGACATCAACAAATACAGATAACAGGTACAGAAAACAAATACAGACTTATACAGTATACAGGAACCAGAATAAACAGATGAGAGAAACGAGTGTGATAAAGTACACTCTCGTTTCATACAAAGTATATAGAAGTTACAGATAATCAGGTTGCAAATTGCCAAGTATAGATAAATCAGATAAGCACCAATTTAAAGGAGTGGTACACTCACCAGTTTAAACAAACAACTTCAAACATTTCCTCTCGAAGTACTTGGATCACCGGCACGTCCTAAACCACCAAGGTAAAACAATTGAGACTCGATTACGAGTCATATGGCTAACCAAGTAAATTACCAATGCAACACAAAAATATAGTTTTGGAGTGAAAATGTAGTAGTTGGTCCTAAAGACATGAACGATCCAAAAACCCTTCGCTTCTACCCAAAACCATACCTACAATGATTTACTAACTCCAAACTTAAGGTGCAAAATGAAAGTAAGAATAATTCTAGGAAAACAGGATTTTCCAGTTTTGCGCATCACTATTTGAAAAATCATATCTCCCAATTATTAAGTCCAAAATTGATAAAAATTTATACCATCGGAAAATAGATTCAAAGAGGTACAATTTCTCAGAAGACACATTTATAAGATTCAGATCACAAGTCAGTCGAATTCTAGCCTCAAGTCGCAGCTTCATCTAGTAAAAGACAGAACAGGTACGTAATTTCAGTCAACTTTGGAAAATTACCATAAATCACACAGATAGAACTAGGGTATGAAATATTCACGGTTTATAGATCTATGAATCTAGTTTAAAACGCAACAAACGAAACTTAATTCCGATATTTTTACAACAAGATATAGTAAATTTTTCTAAAACTGCTCAAGGGTCCTATGAAATTTTCAGCAGCACTTCCCTTGTTTCTCTTTTACTTTTCCAACCTAACATCCACCCAATCTCACCTCAATTCAGCCACACTTTCACATATAAATCATAAACTATTTAACACACTTAATTAGGGTCACAATACCCTTCAATTACAACCAAGTAGTAGCTCAAATTTGAAACCCTAAAGCTGGAATTTGTGCACATAAGCTGGAAATTTCTTTAGGCAAAGTAAACTAGTACATAACCACTCAATATTTCACATATTAAAGTTAGGAAATCATGGCCAACCTTTAACTTCATATATGAACAGAAAATTCTCCACAAAAACTGAAATTCCACCTATTACTACCTCAAGTCATGAAATCTTCCACAAAATAGCATATATAGCCACTAAAAACCACTAATTTACCATTTTTACAACCAAAGAGGGAGTTTCTAAGCAAAGTACCTTGAAACCTTAAGGAAGGTAGTAGCTCAGGGTTTACTCTTCCAAAAACACTCCACCACAAGCTTTAATCAACCCTAAAGAGCAACTTATATGGAGTGATTTGTGATTTGGTTGGTTGAAATTCAAGATTGAGCTTGGAATAGAGGTTGAAGATGAACTTTCTCCCTTGATTTTTCCTTCCCTCTTGCTCGGCCAAGACCATGGAAATGGAAGACAATTTTGGGTCAAAATTGATGTTATAGTAAAGGTAAAGAAAGGTAGTCAAGTCCAACTTCGAATAGGCATGCGACACGTGGCACCTTTTAGGGTTTAAGCTTATCTTCTTTCTCCCAATAGTTAATCTATCTAACTAATCTCTAATTATCTCCTAGCACCTTGTAAAATAATATCACTTAACACAAAACTCCAACTAGTGGTCAAATTCACCGCACTTAACGCCCTAGCGGGTCCCACGTACAATATACACTACTAATGTCCCATAAACTAGCTTATACTCGAAATATGATTTAAAAACTGTACTTTCTTATAAAATCTCTGGTAAATTAATATAGTAGGGTAAGGAAAAAAAAATGGCACACGAAGAAATAAAATAAAAGAATACAAAATAAGGGAATTTTTTCGGGTCCTCACACTAGTGCTGGAGGGAGTCGACCTAAGGTGCCGGTTAGGGTTTATGTTTTGGATCACCAGCAGATCCTCGATTCTACTGAGATGGTTGAAAGTATGATCCCTATTTTTCACCGTTTAGCTAAGGTTTTAATTGATCCTGGTGCGATACACTCTTTTGTAAACCCTAATTTTATGAGTGGAATAAATGTGAACCCAATTAAGTTACCTTATGACTTGGAGGTTAGAACGCTTACTGGGATCAAAGTTTAATTGCTAATTTGGTGTATAGAGATTGTGAAATATGGGTTGGAGAGCGGAAATTGTTGGCCGATTTGATGAACTTAGCTATTAAGGGGTATGATGTCATCCTAGAAATAGACTGGTTAGCGCGCTACCATGTTCAGTTGAATTGTAAGACGAAAATGGTAGAGTTGTGCATTCCGGGAGAGGTAACCCTAAAATTGGATGTAAGGGGTAGACTAGTCTCATCTGCCCTTATTTCAGGGATTCAAACTAGAAAGATGTTGAATAAGGGAGTTCAAGGATATTTGGCTTTTCTTATAAATACTTCTAGTGATAAGGTGAGATTAGAAGACATGCCAGTGGTTAAGGAGTATCCGGATGTTTTTTCCGAGAAACTAGAATCTTTGCCACCTGAAAAAGAAATAGCTTTTAAAATCGATGTGACTCCAAGAGTAGCACCTATCTCTAAAACGCCTTATAGAATGGCTCCAGTTGAATTGAAAGAGCTGAAATTGCAATTACAGGACCTTCTAGAGCGAGGTTTCATAAAAGAAAGTGATTCACCGTGGGGAGTTCCGGTGTTGTTTGTTAAAAAGAAAGATGGGAGTTTAAGGTTGTGTATAGACTATCGAGACTTGAATGACGTTACCATCAAGAATAAGAACCCTTTTGCCCCACATTGATGAATTGTTTGACCAATTACAAGGGGCGGTAGTGTTCTCAAAGTTGGATCTCAAGTAGGATTATTATCAGTTGAGGATTTTGGAAAAAGATATACCTAAAACTGCCTTTAACTCAAGGTACGGACACTTTGAGTTTGCAGTGATGCCGTTCGGGTTGACTAATGCACTTGCAGCTTTTATGGATTTAATGCACCGAATCTTTAAATCTTATCTGGACCAGTTTGTGGTGGTATTTATTGACGATATACTGGTGTATTCTAAAACTTTGGAGGATCATGAGAAACATTTGAGAATTGTTTTGCAAATCTTGAGAGAACATCAGTTGTATGCTAAGTTTAGCAAATGTGAATTTTGATTGAAAGAAATGACTTTCTTAGGTCATATAATTTTCAAGGAAGGATTTAAGATGGATCCGACCAAAGTTGAAGCAGTTTCTAAGTGGAAGCAATCGGAAAATCCTACTGAAATCCGAAATTTCTTAGGGTTAGCGGGGTATTATCGAAGGTATATCAAAGATTTTTCTAAGATTACGGGACCCACGATTGAGTTAACTAAGAAAAGTAAGAAATTTATATGGAGCACTAAGTGTGAAGAAAGTTTTCAAGAGTTAAAAAGACAATTGACAAGGGCACCTGTTTTAGCTTTGGCTAATGGAAAGGATAGCTTTGTGGTCTATGCAGATGCTTCCAAAAAAGGGTTGGGATGTGTATTGATGCAGAATGATAAGGTGATTGCGTATGCCTCTAGGAAATGAAAATCTCACGAGAGAAACTATCCAACTGATGATTTGGAGTTAGCAGTTGTAGTATTTAAATTGAAGAAGTGGAGATATTACCTATATGGGGTGACGTTTGATGTTTTTACCGACCACAAGAGTCTTAAGTACTTGTTTTCCCAAAAGGAGTTGAATTTGAGACAACGTAGATGAGTGAAATTTTTAGAGGACTATGATTGTACGATTAATTATCACCCAGGGAAAGTTAATGTAGTGGCCGATACTTTAAGTCGTCAACTGCAAATGACAGGATTGATGATTAAAGAATTGCACTTGTTGGAAGAGGTTAGTATTTGGAACCTTCGTCTCGAACCCGAGAAAAGTGATTCTTGGGAACACTGTCGTGAAATCTACTCTATTGGATCGTATCAAGGAGGCACAAGAGAAGGATTCCAAAGTACAAAAGTGGTTGGAGAAAATTAATAAGGGGAAAAAGTTGGATTTTAATTTGGGAGTAAATGATATACTAAGATTTCGAAATCGCATAGTGGTGCCAAAGGACGAAGGGTTAAAAGTGAAAATCTTAGAAGAAACACACCGATCTAAGTATACGGTACATCATGGAGGAAATAAAATGTACCAAAATTTGAATAGCTTGTATTGGTGGGAGAACATGAAGAAGGAAATTGCTCGGTTTGTCCAGACTTGTTTGATTTGCCAGCAGGTTAAAGCTGAGCATCAGAAACTGTCTGGCCTATTGCAACCTTTAAAGATACCCGAATGGAAATGGGAAAATATCACCATGGATTTTGAATTTGGATTACCAAGGACACAAAGAGGTCATGACGCTGTTTGGGTGATAGTAGATAGGTTGACCAAATCTGCTTATTTTCTACCGATTAGTATGAAGTACTCACAAGAGAAGTTAGCTAAATTATATTTGGATGAGATTATAAGGCTACATGGAATACCAGTAAGTATTGTATCTGACCGAGACCTTCGATTTGTTTCTCGGTTCTGGCAGAAGATGCAAGAAATGCTAGGAACTAAATTAAGTTTTAGCACTACATACCACTCTCAGACTGACGGACAGTCGGAAAGGACAATTTAGACCCTTGAGGACATGTTGAGAACCTGTATTTTGGATTTTGGAGAGAGTTGGAGTAAGTATTTGACATTGGTGGATTTTGCATATAATAATAACTTCCATTCATCCATTCAAATGGCCCGTATGAAGCACTTTATGGCCGGAAGTGTAGATCTCCGATTTGTTGGGATGAAATAGGTGAAAGGAAGATTTTTAGACCCAACTGCAGTACTATGGATTGAAGAGGCGTATGAAAAGGTGAAGTTAATACGCCAAAGGATTCAGACAGTTCAGAGCCGTCAAAAGAACTATGCAGATAACCGGAGGAAGGATTTGAAGTTTTCGGTTGGAGATCTAGTTTTTCTTAAGATCACGCATCTGAAAGCAAGTTTGATGGCAGGAAAAGGAAAGAAGTTGCAACCTAGATTTGTAGGACCTTATAAGATTCTTCAAGGTGTGGGAAACGTGGCTTATAAATTGGAACTACCACCAAATCTATCTCGAATTCATAACGTTTTTCATGTATCCATACTCAAGAAGTATGTAAGGATCGAAGACAACCTAAGAGGGGGTGAATTAGGTTGATTATAAAACTAATCAAGTTATGGGCACTTTTTGCTCAATATGAAATTTACTCTCTTTCTAAGTGATCACACAATGAATGAATTAATGAATGACCAATATCACTTGAGAGAAACAGAAGATATAAGCAATTTAAAGATCACGATATAACAATAAATAAATAAGAAGGGAAGAATTGCAAACCAATTGACTACCAAACTCCTCTTGAACTTGTAGATCAATTCAAACAAGTTTCTTCAAATTGATGAAATACAACCAATCTTGTATACAAAGGAAAGCTCACTTCTTACCCCAATTTCCACTTGGTCAAGTTAGAAAGCTTTACTATCTCTCAGGATAACCCTCACAGAGCTACACTATTGAAGTATTCACTCACAAATGAAAAATTTACAATGAACTTCACACCACCAAGACTACAAATCTTCGTTGGAGGAGTGTTTTCTCACTAAAACTACTCTTGATTTTTTGTATATTCAGTGTGCAAAAGTTCTTTGAAAATTCTGACCATGCTCTATTTATAGGAGACCAAGAAAGTGCTTCATTAATGCTTCCAATGGATAGAAAGTAGCTAAAGAGTCAACTAGCCGTTGGGAGTATCAGACATCCGGTAGTTTGGTTTCTTGCGTCCGACAGCAGGCAGTGAGTTTAAGAGATTTTCTTTAATTCTATCGGACGTCCGGTGCTTGTGTCCGAAAGTAGACAATGAGTTAGAAGGAATATTTCAATTCTATCGGACGTCCGGTATTGTCTTTGTGAGCTTCCGACAGCTTTCGTCGAGTTTGAAGGATCCTATCGGACGTCCGATGCTTGCGTCCGATCGAGATCAGTGAGTTAGGGGGAATGTCTTATTTCCTTCGGATGTCCGGTGATGGAGTTCTTTATGCGTCCGAAATTGCGCAATGATTATTTGACGTCCGATCCTATCTTCACAAGCATCCGACAGCTTTCAGCAACCTTTGTTTCTTTCAATTGCACTTGATCTTTGAATCTGATTTGCTTCATAACTGAAAGTATATCTTGAAGAGATATTAGTATCATCAATTTGTTTTGTAAACATCAAAAGCTAGGGACTAAGATCAACATTCTCCCCCTTTTTGATGATGACAAAACAATGG
This sequence comes from Coffea humblotiana, assembly GCA_023065735.1. Lineage (NCBI taxonomy): Eukaryota > Viridiplantae > Streptophyta > Magnoliopsida > Gentianales > Rubiaceae > Coffea > Coffea humblotiana. Next base: position 10,275,643 of record CM041215.1, on the reverse strand, counting down.
ATAGAAGAAAGAAAAAAGATTGAGCATAAGCTCCCCCTTACTCATTGGATTCAACATTTTTAGGGGCCCAAACTTATAATTTCAGAAAAACTCCCCCTTAAACATAGCATCCATTTCTCCCCCTTTTTATCATCATAAGATGAGAGAAAAATCTAGCAACCATAATCCATAATATAGTTGTCATAACAGAGAATCCAAAATACCAATCAAAAACAGAGAAATGTTACCAGAATTCAGCAATCACCAACATACCAACATCAATCATCAGCCAAAAACAGAGAATTAATACCAAAAAAAGTACCAAACAGAGAAATATCAACCAAAATACATTAGCAATTCAACTAGAAACCATCAATGTTAATCAAGATCTATTAGTACAGAGTACTTGAAACATCAAAAGAGAAAATACAAAAGATGCATCCTAATATAAAGTGAAAATGACCCTAGAGTGCTTAAAGTGTAATCACAAAATTTCAGAAAGTTACAACATTTAAATTCCGAACAATTGACACTTCTAATTTTAACAAAATTCAAACCAAACAGATTTTGAACTTTTACAAATTGGGGAAACGAAATTTTTGAAAGTATCATCTTTGTGAGCAAGAAAAATCACCAAAGTGTATCTAGAATAATCATCAATAATGACTAAACAATATCTCTTACCACCCAATCTAGTAATTTGTGTAGGACCAAACGAATCAAGATGTGAAAGTTTCAATGGTCTTGAGGTAGAAACACGTCATCTCCAAATGTCACTATGCCACTAGACTTTGGTTTGAGATTGATGAATTGTGATGGATTACCGGTCATGTATCTTGAACATACACTGTCTATGAACCACTTTGATTTCTTAATAATGTTCACCGGATTCACCTATTCAAGAGTTCAAGAACTAATATATGGTACCCGTTAATTTTTGGATCCTTGAGAGTTAGCATCATGTCTAACTATTCATATGCATTTCATGCCTTTTCTCATATTTTTTCTCACATAGCAATCACTTTTCATGTGACCTTTTTGACAACAAAAATTACACATAATCAAAGAATTATTTACATGAACAGGTTTAATAAATCTTACTTGTCTTCTCTTATAAACAGAAAATTCATTTGCACCAGAATTTAACTTCTTATCATGAGTGCTAAAATGAGTCTTTGATTCATTCCTTTGAAAATAGTCTTATTTTTTATGTTAGAGTAACTCATTTAAATTATTCATTCTTCTTTTCAAATCACTTTGTTTCTTTTTGAACATTTCACAAAGTCTTGTTTTTCTATCAAGATTATTTTATAAATCAATCTCATTCTTTTTCAAGAAATCTTTTTCAGTTTTCAGCTTCTTGTTTTCTTGAAAAAGGCGTGTATTATGCTGAAGAAGATAACTAATTTTGTGTTTTAATTCCTTATTTCTAACATAAGATTCTTTTAAACTATTATGCAACTTTTTAATGAAAGATTCAAGATCATCATCAGTTTCATCATCACTTTCAAATTGAGCTTTAAAAGTTGTTATCTCATTATCTTCAATGGCCATAAAAGTCAATTGAGCAGATTCTTCTTCCTCTTCAATTTCACCATCGGAGTTGCACTCATTCCATGTGAATTGGAAGTTGTTGAATCTTGGTTTTCTTTCAGCTTCCCTCTTATTCATTGGATACTCACTCACGTAGTGTCCAAGTTGACCGCATTCATAGCATTTGTCACCTTATTTTTTGTTGGCCTCATGCTTTCCTCTGCTTCTTACATTGTTGAATTGATTAGAATCTGAATGGGTAGATCCTCCACTTCTAAATCTCCTTTTGTTGAGAATTCTCTTGAAACTTTGTGTGATGAGAGCAAAATCATTGTCATCAACATCCAAATCTTCTCCATCCAATGAAACAGAAACATCTTCATCTTGAGATGCTTTTAGAGCAATGCTCCTTCTTACCTTTGCATTTTCTTCTTCTTGTACCTTAGTCTTAAGTTTCAGCTCATAAGAGGTTAGAGAATGAATAAGAGATTCAATAGGCATAGAATTCAAATCTTTTGCCTCTTCAATAGCAGTCACTTTACTTTCCCAATCATTAGACAAAGCATTCAGATTTTTCTGTTTTCTTTCCTAAGGTATATTCCTTTTCCAAAATCTCTAAATCCTTAATAAGATCATTGAATCTACAATACATTTGATCAATATTTTCATGAGATTTCATCTTAAACGACTCATATTTAGTAACTAAGATGGATTTCTTTTGTTCTCTAACATTCTCACTACCTTCATGAATTTCTTTCAATTTGTCCCAAATTTCTTTAGCAGACTTGCAACTCTTGAGTCTAATAGATTCATTTGAATCTAAAGCACTATATAACACATTCATGATTTTTGCATTTAAGGTGAGATGAGTTCTATCCTCAGCAGTCAGTTCATTTCTTGTTTTTGGTCTAGATCTATGAGTATTTTCATCCATAACAGAGGCATCATATGGATCTTCACTAACAATAAACCACAACTCAATATCAATTGATTGGCAAAAAGATAATCATTCTTTCTTTTCAACTCACATAATTCGACCCATTAAACATAGGTAGTCTAATCACAGATTGTCCTTCCAAAAACATGACATTGTTGGTTGTCATCTTTACTCCTAAGCCACTTGAGCTTAATCTCTAGGAGACCAAACTCTGATACCAATTGTAAGGATCGAAAACAACCTAAGAGGGGGTGAATTAGGTTGATTATAAAACTAATCAAGTTATGAGCACTTTTTGCTCAATATGAAATTTACCCTCTTTTCTAAGTGATCACACAATGAATGAATTAATGAATGACCAATATCACTTGAGAGAAACAGAAGATATAAGCAATTTAAAGATCACGATATAACAATAAATAAATAAGAAGGGAAGAATTGCAAACCAATTGACTACCAAACTCCTCTTGAACTTGTAGATCAATTCAAACAAGTTTCTTCAAATTGATGAAATACAACCAATCTTGTGTACAAAGGAAAGCTCACTTCTTACCCCAATCTCCACTTGGTTAAGTTAGAAAGCTTTACTATCTCTCAGGATAACCCTCACAGAGCTACACTATTGAAGTATTCACTCACAAATGAAAAATTTACAATGAACTTCACACCACCAAGACTACAAATCTTCATTGGAGAGTGTTTTCTGACTAAAACTACTCTTGATCTTTTGTATCTTCAGTGTGTAAAAGTTCTTTGAAAATTCTGACCATGCTCTATTTATAGGAGACCAAGAAAGTGCTTCATTAATGCTTCCAACGGATAGAAAGTAGCTAAAGAGTCAACTAGCCGTTGGGAGTATCGGACGTCCGGTAGTTTGGTTTCTTACGTCCGACAGCAGGCAGTGAGTTTAAGAGATTTTCTTCAATTCTATCGAACGTCCGGTGCTTGCATCCGAAAGCAGACAATGAGTTAGAAGGAATATTTCAATTCTATCGGACGTCCGGTATTGTCTTTGTGAGCGTCCGACAGCTTTCGTCGAGTTTGAAGGATCCTATCGGACGTCCGATACTTGCGTCCGATCGAGGTCAGTGAGTTAGGGGGAATGCCTTATTTCTTTCGGACGTCCGGTGATGGAGTTCTTTATGCGTCCGAAGTTGCGCAATGATTATCGGACGTCTGATCTTGTTTTCACAAGCGTCCGACAGCTTTCAACAACCTTTGTTTCTATTAATTGCACTTGATCTTTGAATCTGATTTGCTTCATAACTGAAAGTATATCTTGAAGAGATATTAGTATCATCCATTTGTTTTGTAAACATCAAAAGCTAGGGATTAAGATCAACAAAGTATCATCCAGATCCCTCCCATGTACTGCAACCAGAAAATATTGAGATTGATGAGGCACTGACGTATGAGGAGAAACCGGTGAAGCTTTTGGATCGTAAGGGGAAGGAACTAAGGAATAAGCGAGTCCCTCTGGTGAAAGTCCTATGGAGGAATCACGGAATAGAGGAAGCAACTTGTGAAATAGATGAGGAGATTCGAACGAAATATCCAGACCTATTTCCAGATCAAAGTATGAATTTCATGGACGAAATTCTTTTAAGGAGGAGAGGATGTGAGGACTCATGTTTTTATTCTTAATTTAGTCATTTTTATAATTATTTGCCCTAGTGTTATTTAATTATTCTAGTATTGCATGAATTTCCCTTAAATTTAATTTTTTCGCGCGCGCGTCGAAAGTTTCTCGGAAGTCGTGCCGGTCCGATTAACTGGAGAATTGAGAAATTAGTATTAGACTCGTAAGTATGAGTAATTAAAGTGTTAGAGAAATTACCTTGGAGGATTAGTGTATAAGTGTACCAAACGAGAGAGAAAGTGGTAGTACGAAACCCTATTACGACACTATTGAAAGTTGACTTTTTGGCAAAGCTTAAGAGCTACTTTTCCCTCCAATCTTCCCACACAAGCTTCACACTCAACTCCCTCATCTCTCTCTCCTCCATTCAGCCGAACCAAGCAAGGGAAAAAGGGGGAAGAAACTCCATTCTTCTATCTTCTATTTTACTCACAAATCCTCCACCAAATCACACATCACTTGAAATTCCACTCTAGTAAGAAGAAAGGTGAAGGCTTGTGGAGTTTTCTTGGTAAAAATTGGAAGAAACACTCAATTACTCCTAGGGTTTAGTAGCTTGGAAGGTAACCCTCTTCACCTCTTTAATCTTTCAAATTATAAGAAGAGTAGAGCTTAGTTTTCATGGGTTTGAAACCCTAATCGCGTTTATAGGCTAGCGGACTTGAGGAAACATTTATCTTGCTTCAAATCCTAAGCTAGATGTCTTGAGGAGGCCTTTAGGTAGTTGACTTGAGGCTATATTGCTTGATTATTGTTGTTCATGTGATGAGTGAGATGATTATGGTTAGAAAGTGGAGAGAAAGTTGGAAAAATTATGAAAGGAAAGCTGGCCGAAATTCTGTTCATGTTGTCCTGCCTTTAATTCAAAATTTTGATGATTGGTTGGCTGTTAAATTGATGGATATATGTTGTATTATGTGTGTAGAAAGTGTCTTTCAAAAATCATGTCGAATGGTTGCATAAAACTTGAGTTTTGGAAAAGTTTGAAATTTGGAAATTCGCTAGCAGGGTAATCGGACAGTGGTTCTTTGTCTGAACATAACTCTTTGTGCAAACGTTGAAATTGAGTGCCGTTTGTGGCATTCAAAACTAGACATTCAGAGCTTTCAAACGGTATAGGAATCCCCTCCTAGTTCGTTTTGAGTAAACCGTAGCGAATCGGCAAAGTAGACTGTTCTGTTCTGCCTATCTGTCCGAGAGAAACTGGGAAGATATATCTTGTAGCTCGATTTTGTCTCACTTGTGAAAGGATTTTTAAAACTATGTATTCTGATGAAATGTAGAATTTTGAACCTAGTTTCTAATTCCATAAACCATTATCAATTTGGACTTGTGTAGAGTTAGATATGGTCTGATTTCAAAACTGTGTTTAAGCTGGAAACTGGAAAAAACTTCTGAACAGGTTGCTAAAACCAGTCAACTTTCAACTATTATATCTTGTTACTCAAAACTCCAAATTTAGTTCCGCTTATTGTTTTTGAAACTTGATTTGGAACTCTTGTTGTGTTATAAATTTCAGAGGTTGATTCACTTTCTGTGAATTTTTCCGAATTTTCAAACATTGCTGAAAAACCAAGACTAGTTCTGTCCTGTTTTCTTGGAACTGCAACTTTGAATTGAAATTTGAATGCCTTCTGGTTGGAATCTTGGAAAAGTGTCTTCTGGGAAGTTTTAGTACTTTTAATCTAGTTTTCAACGGAATAAATTTTTCCATTTTTTGACTTACCAAACTCAAGATCTGAGTTTTTCAAGTTTATCGCATCAAGCTGAAAATTCTTGATTTCTTAGGAAATGAGTTTTAAAAACTTGTCATTTTCTCTCGATATTGATAGACCGTTTTAAGCTCGATTTTATGGTGGATGCAAGTCTCTCTTGTGACTTTAAATCCTCACTTTTGAATCTCAATTTTTTAAGGATTAACGTTCTCTTTTAAGACATTGTCTTAAATTTTAAGCAAGTGTAAATTTTGCCTTGATTAATAAGTGGTCGTGAATGTATGTGAGTGATTGTTGATCGTTATTTCTTCAGGCGCTCAAGAGGATCTTGAAGAGAATCTCGGAGCGGGCAACTAAAGATCTTATTTGCACTTACTCATTTGTTTTGAATTGGTGAGTGTCAAGTGCACGAATCGTTGCCAATTACTTGAATTGCTTCTTGTTGATTAAGTGATTTAGAATTATCAAGTTGAACGTGTACTTTATCGCACTCGTTCTCTTTTAAGTGAATTATAATTGAATTGTGTAAAGTGAATTGCTAAGTGAATTAAGTGAATTGTTGCAATTGTAAATTATAATTGTGTTCGAATCGATGTCGATTGGAGTGAATCTCATTGACTTATACTCATAATCGTGGGGGACGCCCAAACTCATCGGCTGACCTTGCGATTCGAGCCGGCATGGGCTTGGTCGAGAAGCTTGGTGAGTCATGAGAAAATCATAAGTTTGATCTATTTGAGAGATCTCGCTTGACATACTCGAATAGTATCACCTTTTATAGCTGAAGTGCGGGCCCGGAATAGGGGGTGTAACGGTGAACGGGATTGTGAAATAAGTAGAGATCTACGGACTTAATACCTATCCGGTTGACGGAGTGTCATCACGTGGAGGTATTGGATCGAGTCTCAACAAAGCAAGTGGAATCTAACTCCTGAGAGCTCCCGTATCCTTATTGAGTGTGTTTATTGTTAATTGTGAATTATTTGAACTTTATAGCTTTATTTCCTGTATAAGTGTTATTGTTACTTGAACTATGTGTTTGAATGTCTTTTTTCTCTTGGCCTCGCTGAGCGTTAGATCATCCCATTGGTTTGTTTTCTTTAACAGGAACTCGGAATGGAAAGAATTTTCGAGAAGCTGACCCAATTACTTTTGATTAGAATTTTTGGATGTAATTGATTAGTCGACTTCTAATAGTTGTATTTTGGGGAAAGTTGATGTACTTTTGGTAACTTATGATGTAAGATTTGAATGTTTTATTAAGGAAGCGACTTTTCTTTACTTTGACCTTTATTATTTTGGTTGCTTATCCGTAAGTTTGAATTTGACTTGTATCAAGTCTTGGCGAGAGTTAGGCATGCGTTCTGCGGATACCCTTGGGTTCGCCCTAGGGAGAAGTGGGGGCGTCACACACTCACCGATATCAGTAGATTAAACGTCAACTCTGTGAGGACCCGAAAATTTTTCATATTTATATTATTTTATTCTATTTCTTTTAATGCATTTTATTTATTTTACTTTATTACCTTAATTTCCTAGATATTTTTATAAGTGAGTCAAGTTTTGAAATCATTTTTCGTGAATAAGTTGGTTCATGTTGAGTTCATAGCACATTATGGATGTGGGACCCGCTAGAGCGGTAAGTGCAATAAAATTTTTGACGACTAGATGAATTTTGCATAAAGGGATATTAGTTTATAAGGTGCTAAGGGATAATTAGAGGTTATCTAGATAGATTAACCATTGAAAAACAAGAAGATGAGATTAAACCCTAAGGCGCCATTTGTTGGACTTTGACCAACCTTTCTTACCTTTACTAAACACCAATTTTGACCAAGATGTCTTTATTTCTTCACCTAGCTTGGCCGAAAATTGGAGAGGAGAAAAGGGAGAGAAAACTTCATCTTGCATCTCATTTTCTTGCTTGAATCTTGAGTTCCAACCATAGTTTGTGCAAACTACTCCATAAAAGTTGCTCACTAAGGAGGATTAAAGGTTTTGGTGGAGTGATTTTGGAGGAAGAAGCCCTAAGTTTCCATCTTTCTTGAGGTTACAAGATAACTTTGGCAAGAAACTTCCTTTTCCTTCATATATGTGTAAATTAGTGGCTTAGGGTTGTAGTTTTGGTAACTTTATGAGAAAATTTCATGGTTGAAGTAGTGATATAGAAATTTTCAGCTTTTATGGTGGGAATTTCTACTCATATGTGATGCTTGAGGGTTTGGCCATGGTTTGATAACTTTACTATGTGAAATATCTATGTTTTATATGCTAGTTTGGACTTGCCTAAAGAAAATTCCAGCTTGTGTGCAAAAATTTCAGCTTAGGGTTTCCAAATTGAGTTTGATTGTGGTTGGCTTTTGAAGCTATCAATTGACTATATTTGAAGGGTATCGTGGCCCTAATTAAGTGTATTTGATAGCCTATGATTTGTGGTTCCTATTGAGGTAGAATCGAGATAAGTTTTGGTGTTGATTGTAGGGTGGAAAAATAAAGAAATTTAGGGGAAGTACTGTCCAGATTTTGAGGCCATTTTGGTTCCTTTGAATTTGGGTTAATTTTGGGTAGAAATGAAGGGCTTTGGGGTTGTTCATGTCTTTAGGACCAACCGCTACCTTTTTACTCCAAAGCCACATTTTTGTATCTTTGCACTAGTAGTTCATTTGGATAGGCATACGACTCGTAGTCGATTCTCACTTGTGAATTCCGTTCACTAGGTTTTGGATGTGGGAACTATAATTGTTTTACCTTGGTTGTTCTTAGGATGTGCGGTGATCAAGGGCGTACTTCGGGAGGAAACTTTTGAAGTTGTTTTGTTTGAACTGGTGAGTGTACCACTCGCATGATTTGTTGCTTAACTAATTTATTTGTACGTGAAAATTGTGACTTGAATGACTGTGACTTCCGTTTATTCTGGACGAGACGAGAGTGTATTTTATCACACTCTTTCTCTCGACTATTTGACTGGTTAACTGTATAAATTTGAATCTATTACTTGTGCATGATTTGATGTCGTTTGGAGGCTTGTATCCAACGACCTTACTGTAAAATCTGAGCTCAAACCTCATTGGTAGTTAATCGAATAGAGCCAGCAAGGGCTTGGTCGAGATAGATTGACGATCCATGAGGAACTGTTACTAATTATCTGTATACTAAAACCCTCTGATATTTGGTATACTCGAGTATTAGCACCTCTGTTTCTGTTGGGGTATTCGGGCCCGGTAAGGGGTATGTTTGGTGGATGGAATTTGGTGTAAAGTGGGGTCTACGGTCATGGTTACTTCTTTAAACGTTGACGGAGAGTCAACGAGTTTGGATCAAGTACTGCAACGGGAATTTGGCTCTTGAGAGTCATCTGTATCCTTTCTATTTGAATTACTATGTCTAACTGAGGTATTTCTTCATCTCTCTATTTGGTGTTTATATTTGATTGATTAAAAGTGAAGTTCCATGATTCTTGATTGCTTGAACTTTTGGTAACTCATTGAGCGAAAGCTCACCCCCGTTACCTTTGTTTTCCTTACAGGGGACAATATTTTGGAACCGTGATTTTTGGAGAAAAGAGTAGAGCTAATTATAGATATTGTTTTGCTTAAGCTCCTCTGTAATAGTAACCCTGTGACAGCTCCACCTTCCCCTAAGGCGAACCAAAGGGTTCGGCGGACCGCCTGCCCAACTCTCGTCAGGACTCGTTCACTTTCATCAAATAAAATAAGATATAACCTCGAGGATAAACAAAAACAATTCCCAAACTTGAAACGTATACTTACATTCATCTTCAATCTCCGCCACATATATAGTCCCAAATATAACAAAAGTTATTAGTTCCCAATACAATCAACCTTATCCAAGCACTAGAGCGAGTACAAAAGCAAAACAATTCAAAAGGGCTAAACTATGCTATTCTATACAGGTCTCTCGCCCTTGCTCGCAACCCCTGAAAGGAAAACAAATGGCGTGGAATGAGCTAAAAGCCCAGCGAGGTTCTATATACATAACCAAACAATTAAAACAGAGACATTAATCATGTAATAACAAGTAATCCAGAAAACATTTGCAATAAGAAAGGCAACAGTAACACATTCATTAAAAGGATACATGCTCACGCGGAGCCATTCGTTCATTCATTCGTCTAACAATTTCCTTATTCCTCCAATCATTAAAAACATTGTTTGTAACGTGAAAACTCCTTCATTTGTTCTTGTCATTCGTTCATTCATTCCATCTCCCCGTTCTGGCCAGTTTATTGGCAGCTCCTCCAGGATTCGTGGTCATACTCGAGTATACCAAACACAACCCAGGTCACCAATCGCCCGACCGAGTCCGCTTCTGGCTCGAGTCAACCAGTAACAAAGGGCAAGGGCCCAGTTCAGCCAAAAGGCTTACATTCATGCACAATTAGCATTTAATCATTCAATCATTGAAAATTTCACGTTCATTTAGGTCGAGTGCGATAAAGTACACACTCGCCTAGCAAATTCATTTTTGAAAATATTGGAAACATAACATACCTCAATCACGTATTAAAGCAACAATCCAAATAGTCACAATAGTTCACATAGTCATTAGAAACAAAATGTATATAGAACACTCACCTATATAAGCAAAATAACGTCCAAAGTATCCCTCCGGACATCACCCTTAGTCACCAAGAAACCCTAAGAACAACCATGAGAAAATATTACGGTTCAACCATCAAAATATTTGGTAAATCAAAGAAAAATCCGAATACCTACTAGTATAAGGTAAAAGTATGATTTTAAAAGTAAAAAGAGTACATTTTGATCAAAGGACATGAGTAACTAAAAGTTTTCCAAACCAAACATAAAACTAACTCAAAAGGGTTTAGAAAATTTCATCGGAAAAATTTGAAAACAGATGCCATGTCAGAATCCAGCCAGAAGTCGGTCGGATTGTCGGCCGGATTCAAGGCAAAGAGCTATCTAAAAATTTTTTTCTTCTTCCCCTATCAATCCGGCCAAGACTTGGCCGGTTATACGGCTGGATATGAAGAAACAGTTTTTTTGAAATTTTTCGTAAAATTCTTTGTTTGGCTCAAAACTAACACATATGTAAAGAAATAATGTGTAACAAGTGTCTTGGGAGAAATCATGTGCAAGAGGAAGATAAAATATCTTAAATTCACACTTAAAACCTTGCGCGTTAAAATTAGGTTTTGTGGCGAGAAAACCTTATACAACTCCTTTTTGGTTTGGACGGAAAATGAGCAAATATTTGAAGTTCAAAACTCGACATTTGTAGCTACGTATCATGGTTAAACGGAAATGTATAAGTGCAAGTATAATAGCTCATATAACACTACTCAAGTGGAACTAAGAATATCTAAGCAAGGTAAGTCCAATGCATCACAAAATCACTTTTTCATTCACTCAGACTTCAAGACAACAAACGGACAACAAACCCTTGTTTTTCCTTACCTTTTTCCATACTACAACCAACCGTAAAATCTCACAACATTCAACCACAATTACATATACAAACCATAAGCTATCAAACACTCTTAAACACAACCAATTGAAGCTTCATAACCATCCACAAAAAAGCCCTACATTAGAAACCCTAATCATGCTCAAATTAAGAAACCCTAAAGCTGAAATTATGCACCCCAAGCTGAAATTTCTTTAGGCAAGTGGAACTAACACCAAATCACTAGATATTTCTCAATCAAAAGCTAATAAAACATGGCCAACCATTAATCATCAATTTATGGGCAGAAAATTCACTATAAAACTGAAAATCCACATCTCACCACTCTTAACCAAGAAATTTTTGCTCAAAACTACCAAAGTGGCAACCACAAGCCACTAATTTCCATCTATTAGAAAGCAAAGAAGGATGTTCTTAGCAATTTTTACCTTGAAACCTCAAAGAAAATGGTAGCTTAGACTTTCCTCCTCCAAATCAACTCCACCAAAGCCTTTAATCTTCCTTAGTGATCAATTGTATGGTGTGGTTTTCAATTTGGTTGGCTAAAACTCAAGATTTGAGCAAGGTTGGAAGCTAGAAATTGCAGAAGTCTTCCTTGTTTCTTTCCTCAAGAGGTTCGGCCAAGAGAGACAAGAAAATGAGGGAAATTTGGCGTCAAAATTGGTTTTTGGTAAAGTTAATATTTTTGGCCAAAAGTCCAACTTCCAATGAAGGCATGACACTTGGCCTTTCTAGTGTTTTAAGCTTATCTTCTCTCTCCCAATGATTCATCTATCTAGCTAACCCCTAATTATCTCCTAGTTCCATGTAGAATAATATCACTTAATACTTCATCACCTAATCGTCAAAATTTTATCGCACTAGTGGGTCCCACATCCAATAATGCACTCCAAACGAATGTACACTAACTTATACCGGGAAAATGATTTAAAAACTGCACTTACTTATAAAATGCATAGAAAATTTAATATTTTCAAGGACAATATAAAATATAGGCAAAGGAATAAAATAATACTTTAGAAAATGTGAAAATTTTCGGGTTCTCACAAACCCTAATTTGTACTTTAATACATTATGGATAAACTGGCTTGTATTGCCAGTTGAACAGTTGAACATTCCAATGTATATATATATTAGGCCTGTTCATGTATTTTAAGTGTTTTTGGTTGAGATATATGTCTCTAGGGTTTTACATGAATTTCTTTTGAAGCAGTTGGAAGCCGAGTGAGTGCGCAACTCGGGCGGAAACAAAAATGTTTTAGAGGCAAGTCTCTGCCTCGAATCCAACCTTATATCCAGCCAGATCTTGGCCTGATTTACAGGGGCGTTTGAAAAAAAAATTTGGTGGCCTCTGCCTTGAATCCGGCCAAATCTTGGCCGGATTCTGACGTGGCTTCTGTTCTTTTCGCTTGTTCGTTGGAGCGTTGATCGAAGTTCTATTGCACCGTTTAGGTTGGTAAGTTGTGTTTTCGACTTAGTAGTCCTGGCGAGAGTTGGGCAGGCAGTTTGCTAACCCTTGGGGTAGGCCCTAAAGGAAGGTGGGGCTGTCACAAACTCTCTGCATGATAACCTTGATCGCTACCACACCCTGAGGCAAGATTCACAATCACAATAGATTTAAATTCAGTAGATTCAACTTGCCAAAACATACACGTCTAGTATTCCAAGGTATTCCATATGCTTCTCACTTTGAGCTCTAGACTTTAAGATAAAATCTAACACAAGTATTATAAAAGTGAGGAGAGCAATTTAAGCATCCAAAATCACACCAAATTAAGGTTTAAGACCTAGAAAAGTTTTCCCAAAGTTCCAAGTCCCACTCAATTCATTTGACAAAATTCCCAACTTTGGTGACATTCTTTGAAAAAATATAATTTGAGTTCCGTAAGTTGAAAAATCACAAAACCTATACCATTAGAAAATAGACTCGAAGCACTAACAGGTTTTAGAAGAAATCTTCATGAAATTCAACTCATAGGTTAGTTAAATTTCAATTCAAACTCACTGCTGTCTCATGTGCAAAAACAGAACAGTCATGATTTTCAAGAAATTTTGTAGATTTGCTGGTATTTATAGGAGTTGAACTAAACCCTGAATTTTATTGAAAGCCCTATGAGTCTAGTTTTAAACGCAATAAACGAAACTCAATTCCGACTTTCCTATACGAAGTTATAGCCAATTTTCCAAAGCTGCTCAAGGCTTCCTGCGATAATTTTCCAGCAAGCAATTAGTTTGGAAAACTAGGTTTTTTCCTTCTTAAACCTCTTTGTTTTGGCTCAAAACTAACACACATGCAAAGAAATAGATTGTAACAAGTATTTTGAATAAAATCATATGCAAGAGGAAAACAAAATACTCTAAATCCGCACCTTAACCCTTACTTGACCAACAAGGAGAAAATCCAGCAATATGTCTCCATATCTCTTCAAGTTAATCATCCAATTCAAATGTTACTTTCATAGTAAATGAATTTCAATCGAGACCACAAAACTATCAACTTTGAACATATATAACAAGTTCCAAATCACTTACACCAAAGCTGAAATTTTTTCATCTCAAAGCTGGAATTTCAAACCAAAGCATGGAAATATTCATATCAAAGTTGTCCAATACATTTCAAAGCTGAAATTGCAAGCTAGTAAGCAAAACCATGAAATCTTCCAGAAATCTTCCATAAAAGTCATGCCTTTTTCACCCTAAAGCAACATACATCAAGTAAACTGAAAACCTAGTAGTAACATCTAGTAGTTCATCAAGTAAATTTAGGAAATCATCATATATCAAGAAAACCTAGTAGTTCCTCAAGTAAAACTAGTAAATCATCATATAAACATCAAGAAAGTTAGGTTTTCTAGCAAAGTTTACCTCTTGACCTCCAACCCCAAAGATGACAAGCAAATCAAGAGGGATGCAAGATTTTCTATGGCAGCCCCAGTTTCCCCAAAGGCGAACCAGAGGGGTCAGCGAACTGCCTGCCCAACTCTCGTCGGGGCTCACTACAATCCATAATTCAAAAACTAGAAATACTTCAAATATTTTCAATATACATTTAAAGTACTCCAAAACATTAATACTTAAAATTAGCTAACCTTCAAGCTTAAATACAACCCAAAAGAATATGTACTACAGTCATTGCTATAATACAACTTGAAGTCTCCAAAAGAAAACAACTTAGTACTATTCGTGAGCACTCTCGCCTTGAATCCTGTTAAGGAAAACAAAGGAGTGGAATGAGCTAAACAGCCCAGTGAGGTTCCAAAACACACAAGCAGTTCTAATAAATCAAGTAAATTAAGCATAACGCACATATGGTTCAAGGTTTCACATTGGCACATTAAAATGAGACATTTATCATTTTACAGAAATAAACACACATTAAAAGGATACGGTGTTCACGTGGAACTATTTCGGTCAGCTGCACCTTATAACTCCAATAATTCCCCTGGTTTGTCTGGCCATCGCCTTATTCCTCCAGTGGTAATACTCGAGTATACCGAAACGGTGGCCCAGGGTTCCAACCTACCCGACCGACCAGTCCTGGCTCGAGCAGGTTAGCAACCAAGGGCAGGGCCCAGTTCAGCTAAGAGCTTACAACATGCGCAAATAATCAAATAAACCGTAAACGGTAGAAATTCACGGTTAAACGGTAGAAATTTGTTATTTTAGTAGGTCGAGTGAGATAAAGTACACACTCGCCTTAAAACGGTGGAAAATTACATAGGAGCAATTATAGAGAACACTTAACACTTAAACACACGAGAAATATGAAGTAAACATATAGCAAAACTATTCAAGTCACACACATGCAGGAACACTCACAGTTACGTGCGATATGTCTCGGTTCCTGGATAACACCCTTGATTACCCTCGAGTCCTGAGGTAAGAACCAACATGTTTATATGAAAGTGAAAAACAAGACCTTAAGGTGTTCGCACTTAAGAAGTGAAGAAACAAGAGGTTGGTATATAATTCTTAAATGTATAATAAAGAATAAAGCGAGTCGTTTTTAGTCTTGAATCAAGCCTTTTCAAATTCAAAGTTCAAAAGTAAGAATGGAACCATGAGAAATCAAGTTCTAGGTCAAGAATTAAGCATAATGAAGAACATTAGTTTCTCATTTAAATCCAAGGAAACATCAAGTACAAGGGAAACTTGTATCCTCCATGAAATTGAGTTTAAAATGAACCATCAATCTCAAAAGGAAGTTGAATGTTCTTAAAAGTTCGTTTCTTAAGAAATCAGAAAATTTCAGCTTTACGCGACAAAACTTGGAAAATCAGATCTTGAGTTTAGTATGTTCAAAAATGAAAAATTTATACCGTTGGAAACTAGATTCAAAGTACTAAAAGTTCCCAGAAGACACTTTTCCAAGATTCCAAACAGAAAGCATTCATTTTTCAGTTCAAAGTTGCTGATACACGGAGACAAGACAGACCCAGCCTTGGTTTTCAGCGATATTTGGAAATTCGGAAAAATTCACAAGAAGTGAATCAGCCTCTGAAATTTATAACACAATAAGAGTCCCAAATAAAGTTTCAAACACAACAAGCGGAACTAAATTCGGAGTTTTGAGCAACAAGATATAACAGTTTGAAGTCGGTTAATTTTCACAACCTGACCAGTGAATTTCCAGATTTGCGGAGCAATGTTTGGGGCATTATTTGGGCATTGAAATGGTATTGAAATTACACCAAATTTGGTACACTTAAACTTCCATATATGGACTATCTCTCTATCAAAATTTAGGTAAAAACTTGCACGGGAAGGCAGTTAACGAAACGACCAAAGTTTGTGAAATGTTTCAAAGCTAATCTGCCATCCTACTTCTCTTTCTTTTTCAA
This sequence comes from Coffea humblotiana, assembly GCA_023065735.1. Taxonomy (NCBI): domain Eukaryota; kingdom Viridiplantae; phylum Streptophyta; class Magnoliopsida; order Gentianales; family Rubiaceae; genus Coffea; species Coffea humblotiana. The sequence continues at coordinate 10,259,551 of CM041215.1, read as the reverse complement.
ACGTTTTGTCCAACGAAATCAGCCCCAATTCGCTCCATTTTTGCAACCAAGATTCCAGAACCATTTAATAAGCAATTGATGGTTAAATGACACTAAAATTTTGAAATATAACATCCCAAAACAGATTTGACCATTCGGTCAGCAAGGAAGGGAAAATCTTCCAATTTCCAGCTTTGTCGCATTTTCGAAATCAAACCATATCTAGCTCTGTACAACTCCAAATTGAGAATGGTTTATGGATTGGAAACTAGGTTCAAAATCTACAATTCATCAGAAGGCATCATTTTGAAAATCGTTTCACAAGTGGAACAAAATCGAGCCACAAGATGCAGCTTCCCAGTTTCATTCGAACACATAGGCAAAGCAGGACAGTCCACTTTCGCTACGGTTTGGTCAAAATGAACTAGCAGGGGATTTTTATACCGTTGAAAAGCTATGAATGTCTAGTTTTGAATGCCACTAACGGCACTCAATTTGACTTTTGTACAAAGAGTTACGTTCGGACAAAGAACCACTGCCCGAGTACCCTGCTATACGTTTTCCAGATTTGAATCTTTACCAAAACTCAAGTTTTGAGCAACCATTCGATACAATTTTTGAAAGGCACTTTGTACACACAATATACAACATATATCCATCAATTTCACAGCCAACCAAGCATCAAAATTTCGAAATAAAAAGAACAACATGGACAGAATTTTCGGCCAGCTTGCCTTCACAACTTTCCTTCGATTTCTCTCCACTTTCTAACCATAAACATCTCATTTATCACATAAACAACCATAATCAAACATTAAAGCATCAAGTCAGCTACCTAGAGGCCTCATCAAGACAGCTAGCCTAGGATTTAAAGCGAGAAAAATGGTTCCTCAAGTCCGCTAGCCTATGAGTGCGATTAGGGTTTCAAACCCAATGAAAATTAACCATTAACTTGAGAAAATTGAAAGATTAAAGAATAAAGCGATTACCCTTAGAACCCTAGATGAATATCAGATTTTTCCACCGAAAATTCTCCAAGAAAATCCACAAGGAGTTGCTCGCTCGCTCCTAGCTAGAGTGGTACTCCAAGTTGTGAGTTATGTGGGTGGAGGATTTGTGGGTAAAAATGGAAGCTAGAAGATGAAGTTTTTTCCTTCCTTTGTTCTTCCTTGAGGGCTGGCCCCGAAAATGGAGAGAGAGAAATGAGAGAGTTGTGTGTTGTGGCTTGTCTTGGAAGATTGGAGAGAAAGTAGGCTAGGAAGATTTGCCAAAAAGTCAACTTGGAATAGTTGTCGGGAATAGGGTTTCGTACCACCAATTTCTCTCGTGTTTGATACACTCATGTACTAATCCTCCAAGGTTATTTCGTTTAAGCACTGTAATTTACCCACTCTTACTAGTCTAATATTAATTTCTCAAATCTCCACTTAGTTGTAGTGACACGATTATCGAGAAACTATCGACGGCGCGCGCGGTAAAAGCTTAATTGGAACTCACTCACCTCTAATCCCTCAATTAACTTTTCTTAGTCTACTATTAATCATTCTTAATTCTCCAAGATTATTGCACTTCTCGAATCGAATATTGTCTCGAAAAAAAACGTGTATTCACTATTTCTCGCTAAATGAGCCGCTAAAAAATTAAATAACACTAGGGCAAATAATTATAAAATAAAACTAATTAAGAAATAAAACATGAGTCCTCACATTTTCTTCTTCCAAAACTTCACCAAAAGCTTCCCTCCAAGCTAATCTCAAGATTGATCGGAGTAGATTAGGATTTTTCGTTGGATTCGTCATGATTCAAGCAAGAAATCAAGGCCGGATATTTTTGTGGTTTCTCCCTCTTTTCTCCTCTCCAAATTCGTCCAAGGGCCAAGGAACAAGAAGAAGAAATAGTGGAATGATAAGAGCTCAAGTTGGATAAGAAGAAAACTTGGTCTTGGTCAAGGGTCTTGGTCAAACTTGGTAGGCTATGTTGACAAATGGCAAGGAAAGATGTATTGTCTATATTTTGTCTCTCTATTTGTCTCCAATCACTAACATATCTAATGTGTGACAGCCCCACCTTCCCCTAAGGCGAACCAAAAGGTTCGGCGGACCGCCTGCCCAGCTCTCGCCAGGACATCGTTCACGTCACATCAAAGAAAGTAAGATAAAGCCTCGAGAATAAGCGGAAACGAAACCCAGACTTGAAACATATACTTACATTATCCCAAGCTCAACTAAATATACAGTCCCAAATGTATACATAAGCTTTAAATTCTTAGTACATTCCAACCCTAATCAAGCACTAGAACGAGATCAAAAGCCAAAACAATACAAAAGGCTAAACTATACTATACAGGTCTCTCGCCCTTGCTTGCAACCCCTGTTAAGGAAAACAAAAGACGTGGAATGAGCTAAAAGCCCAGCGAGGTTCTATATACTCAACTAAGCAATTAAACAAGGACATTAGCACGTAATAACAAGTAATCCAGGTAACATTTACGATATAAAGCAAGAATAACACATTCATTAAAAGGATACGGAGTCATTCGTTCGTTCGTTCATCGACCATCCATTCCTTCAATCATTTAGAAAAATTTCATTTGTCATTGAAAATCCCTCCGTCATTCTGCCATTCATTCGTTCATTTCGTTCTTCCCCTTCTGGCCAGCGCACTGGCCAGTCCTCCCAAACTCATGGTCATACTCGAGTATACCAACATTCACATTCACCCAGGTCACTAATCGCCCGACCGAGTCCGCTTCTGGCTCGAGTCGACCAATAACCAAGGGCAAGGGCCCAGTTCAGCCCGAAGGCTTACATTCATGCACAAGTAACATTTAATCATTCAATCATTGAAATTTTCACGTTCATTTAGGTCGAGTGCGATAAAGTACACACTCGCCTAGTAAAAATCATTTTTGCATCATTGAGAACATTAACATTTAATCAAGTATTTCAACTAGCCACATAGTCAATGAAACATAACGTATATAGAACACTCACCTAAACAAGAAAAATTACGTCCAAAGTATCCCTCCGGATATCAACCTTGGTCACCAAGAAATCCTAATAACAATCATGAGAGAATATTATGACTCAACCATCAAAATGTCCAGTGAATCAAAGAAAATTCGAATAAAAACAAGTACAAAGGGGGAAGTATGATTTTTTGAAAGTGAAAAGGGTACATTTTGATCAAAGGAATTGAGTAACTAAAAGTTTTCCCAAACCAACCATAGAATTAACCTCAAAAGAGTTTTATAAAATTTTATCGGAAAATTTGGAACAGTGCCACGTCAGAATCTGGCCAGAACTTGGTCGGATACACGGCCGGATAGTGAACAGTAGTTTTCCTCATTTTTCGTAAAACGTGTTTTTGGCTCAAAACTAGCACATTTTGCAAAGAATTAATGTATAACAAGTATCTTGGTTAAAAATCATATGAGAAAGGTAATTAAATACCTGAATTCACACTTTAAAACCTTGCGCGTTAAAATTAGGTTTTGTGGCCGAGAAACCCTAGGCCACTCCTTTTGTTTCGGAACGAAAATGAACACGTATTTGAAAGTTCGAAACTCGACAATTGGAACCAAACATTATGGTACAAATGGAAACGTACAATTGCAAGTAAAATGGCTCACATAACACTACTCAAGTGAAACTAAGAATGTCTAAGCAAAGAGTCAATCGCATTCCAAAATCACCTTTCAAACCTCATTTCCATTCACTCAAGTTCAAGAAAATAAACGGACAGCATTTCCCCTTGTTTTTCCTTACTTTCCATCCTACAACCAACCACAAATCTCACAATTTTCAACCACAATTGCATACACAAACTATAAGATATCAAACACCCTTAAAATGCAACCAATTGAAGCTTTACAACCAACCACCACAGGCCCTAATATTCCTTCATAACTCAGCACACACAACTCCGATTTAGTTGATTCCAAAGCCATATGAAAGCTAAGATACAAGGTTACAACTCTTAAGAAGGCATCAAAAGCTAATTCATTCATCTTCCCAGCCAAAAGAGCCAATTACAGAGGCTGATTACCATTCTCGACAGAAACAGGGCAGCAGGGGTAAAATAGTCATTTCACAGGTTACAGTGCTCCGATTGAGCTGAAATTTTACAGGCATAACCTACACTCAATTCTCTACAACTTTCATGTTTTGAGCTAAGTCCAATTCGGCCTCCATCATGGCCGAACAACACTGGTCAGATTAGGGCAGAAAATTCCCAATAAATCAGAAATTTAACCAACTCTCCATTAATCCACAAAATCATCCATTAATCATGTTAGCAAGCCACCATAGGCCACTAATTATCATCTATTGGAACCAAAGAAGGGTGTTCTTAGCAAACCTTACCTTCAAACCTCAAAGGAAGTTGGTAGCTTAGACTTCCTCCTCCCAAAACAACTCCACCAAGGCCTTCAATTTCTCTTAGCTAGCACTTGTATGGTGTAGTTTTCAATTTGGTTGGTTAAAACTCAAGATTTGAGCAAGGATTGAAGCTAGAAATGGAAGAGGTTTTCCTTGTTTTTCTCTCCATGAAATTCGGCCAAGGCAAGGGAAAATGAGAGGAAAATTGGTCAAAAATTTGGTTTGGAGAAAGTTAATCCTCTTGGTCAAAGTCCAACCTCCAATCCAAACATGACACATGGCCTCTTGAAGTTTCTAAGCTTATCTATTCTCCTCCAATAATTCAAGTAGCAAACTAACCTCTAAATATCTTCTAAACACCATGTAGAATAATATCACTTAGTATTTCATCACCTAATCGGAAAAATTATATCGCACTAGCGGGCCCCACATCGAACAAATGCACTTCAAGTTATGTACACTAACTTATACTAGAAAAAGGATTTAAAAATTGTACTTACTTGTAAAATGTACAAAACATTTAATATTTTCAAAGGATAGTAGAAAAATATGGGCACAGAAATAAAATAATACTTGAAAATGTGAAAATTTTCGGGTTCTCACATAATGCTTCTCTAATTAATTCTTAACATCTCTTGTTACATAATCCCTTGTACACAAAACTCATTCTAATCCACCAAATTTATTGCACACACCTCACTAGTCGGTCACAGTAGTGTAATGCACTATGAAACATAACATGCACCAAATTAAACATGCACCAAGTTAAATAATACAATAGGAGAAAAATCATGATTCAACCATAAAAAGCAACCAAGAATTTAAGACAAGTAAGTTCAAATAAGAGATATAAAAACAAGTAAAATTTCGGAGCCTCACAGCAAGTAAAGGACATAATATTTGTAATAGTTGTTTCTCATGGGATCGACCCGATATATATTCTAAACTACTATTTGACATGTATACTTGCAATCAAACGGGTATATTTTGGATTAAACTTGCACTTAGATTGAGAACGAGTCATCTAGTCAGTTAATTAAATCCCAACTGCATAGGAAAATTGCACTACTCTAGGTTAGAGGTGAGTTTGGATCCCACTTATTTACCATTCCCTCTCTAGCCGGGGTGGCCCCTAAAGTGGTCGGGAGTAGCAGTAGGAATATGAAAATAAAAAAAATCCGATGCCCCTCTTAACTAGTGTTGGTGATTGGCATTCACAAGATGGAACTTTTTCCAAGTTAATCTAAATTTTTTGAAAAAAGCTAACACCTTAAGGTCCCTCTAAGCTTCTCATGTGTGCTTTTTAACTAGTTTAAAAAAAAATCTAAATCTTAGGCTTCAATTACACCCATCTGAACTAGATTCCATCATATGCTCTTTTTTTTAACACCGTGAAATACTTCTTTCTTCCAAGAAAACGAGTGACCCTTTGGCGAGTTTCATTAGGTACTCATTAAACAAACCCTTTCAATGTTCATTTCTCAGTCCGTTCCTTCATTCAAATTCATATCTTTAGAAAGAATTCATTCCCTTTTTTTTGTTTGTTTCTTCAGTTTAGTACATTTGTACAAGTAATGATAGTCAATGAAGGAGATGACGAATAAAACACATGTTCCTGAAAATACGTTGCAAATCAATGTATCTAGAAACCAAATCCCATTCATTGTGCACATAAGCAATAAATATTGCCAGGATCATTCCAAAAACCTTGCTTAATTCCTTTTCAATCAGAAACAAATTAGCAAAGTTCCCATCCACGCCCCTCTGAATTCTTTCACATTCTGTATTCAAATCTCAAATTTGCTTATAAGTTTCTTTTTCACACATAATAAGGAAACATTCCATGAATACTCCATTAAAAATCTTCCACATTCCGTATTTCTTTCTCCATTTTTGCTTCCAAAACAAATCTCCTTGTGACTTTCCATATTCTTCCGTTGAACCCTTAGGTTACTATAAGATGGTAGGAAAAGAATACCAATCAGATTTATATTTTCTCCAGGCATCAATCTTCTCAAAATTCCTAAACCATGGCTGCAAAGATTTCTGTTTTCTGTATCTTTTCCACGCTAAGATTCCTTGTAACCTTGATTCTTATCTCTGAATTTCCACTCATTGAAGGAAAAACTGGTGGCTTCTCTGTTGATTTAATCCATCGTGACACTCAAAAATCCCCCTTTCATGATCCCTCCAAGTCACACTACGAACAACTGAATAATGCCTTTCACCGATCGTTCTCTCGAGCTGCATATTTCAAGAAACGAACTTCTCAATCTGATTCCAACCATGCACTGGATTCATCAGCACAAATCCAATCCTACATCACATCTAAGAATGGGGAATATCTAATGAAAGTATCCATTGGAACACCGCCAGTAGATGTTCTAGCAATTGCTGACACGGGCAGCGATCTGACATGGACACAATGCAAGCCTTGTAGTCAATGCTACAAGCAAGATGCCCCGTTTTTCGATCCTCACAGAACATCAACCTACAGAGAAATATCATGCGAGTCTGCATCCTGTGCTGCTGTCGGAACTTCCAGTTGTGATGATGGAAACAATTGCGAGTACAGATTGTCTTATGGAGACAATTCTTACAGTATTGGTAGTCTTGGTGGAGAAACGTTTACATTCAAGTCGAGTTCTGGAAAAAATATTTCGATCCCAGGAGTTGTTTTTGGTTGTGGGCACCAAAACGATGGCACGTTCAATGAAACTGCTTCTGGAATCGTTGGACTTGGAGGGGGAGCAGTTTCTATTGTCACGCAATTGAGCAAATCAATTGGTGGAAGATTTTCCTACTGCTTGACGCCTTTGGTTTCTGAATCAAACGTTTCAAGCAAGATCAAATTTGGCAACAATGCTGTAGTTTTGGGCTCTAACGTAGTTTCAACTCCATTGATCAAGAAAAATCCGGACACTTTCTACTTTATCAATCTTGATGGCATTAGTGTTGCAGATAAGCAGATTGCATACAAAAATTCGTCCTCGTCCAAGTTGGATAACACCACTGACGAGGGGAATATAATTATAGATTCTGGAACAACCTTAACATTCCTCCCTCAACAATTTTATGATGATTTGCAATCTACATTGAAGGAATCCATCAATGGTAAACAGGTATCCGATCCAAATGGCCTCTTGGGCCTTTGCTATCAGGTTGAGGATAACATCAACTTGCCAAATCTTGTGGTACACTTTACTGGTGCAGATGTGGTATTGCCTCCAACTAGTACATTCATTCAAGTGAGTGAAGGGACAATTTGTCTCACATTTGTTCCTTCCGATGATATTGCCATTTTCGGAAACTTGTCGCAGATGAATTTTCTTATTGGATATGATCTTATAAACCAGAAGCTCTCCTTCTTGCCAGTTGATTGTACCAAATATTAGTAGAGAAATTTGGTATGCTTTTAAAGCAATTGTCTGCAGTTTTATTAGATCATATTGTGATTCACATTTCACCGTCCAAATACTGCTGTATTTTTCTGCTATGCTAGTTTGAATTTATTGTGATTAATATTCCAAAACTCATCTGTTTTGACCCCATCTCAAGCCAGATTTGGTCCTTTAAACTATACTTGTATTCCCATTTTTTCCTTTACTTTTAAAATGAGATACTTTAATCCTTGCAATATAGAATTTGACCCAAGTAAGTAAATTCTTTAACTGAACCTTAGATGTTATGTCTAAATGAGACAAAATTTTATACTTTAAAAAGGACAAAAGTGAAATGAATTTTGTACTTAAGAGATTAAAAATAGAATAAATTTTTATATTATAAGAATTAAAGTGGGCATAATTCATATTTTAAAGGGTAAACTATTCCATTTTAAAGTTTAAGAATAAAGTAAGAATTCAAATATAATTAAAAGGTACAAAGCAGAATTAACCTATACTGTATTTGTGACAAATGCTGCCGTGCTGTGAGATAGCATTGGAAATGTGTTTTGAAACAAGTTTTATTTGCTTTAGATTAAAAGGGTAATCGAGAAATTTGGTTATGTTGAAACAAGTTTCTTTTCATCTTGGAATTTGGCGCCTCAATTTTCTGGTGAGTTTTTCTTTTTCAATTTTTTTTAAAAAATTTAGTTACAAGAACCTTAAAAAATTTCTCAGAATTTTTAAAATGTGTACTTTAAAATACTTAAAAAAAAACACACTAAACTTTTTCCCTTCTTTTCTTCTTCTTCCCTCCCTCCTTCACCTCAACCACCACCAGCATTGTCGATGGCACTAGCTACTCCTCTCTATTTGCTTTTCTTTTTTTTTCTTTTCTTTTCACCCTCCCTCCCTCCCTATCCTCCTCCCTCCTTCCCTTGTCCTCCCTCCTCTTACTCTCCTCCTCTCCTCTTCCCATCTCCTCCTTCTTTCTCCCTTTCCCTACCACCTATACTCCCTCATGGAGGCTGGTGAGAGGCAGGTGAGGGACGGATGAGGGAGAGGGATGGGCAGGAGAGGGGAAAAGGAGAAGGAGGAGGGATAGGAGAGGAAGTGGGAGGAAGGAGAAGGGAGGGAGAGCGAGCAAAAGGAGAAAGAGAGGAAAAAACAAAGAGATGCCAATCCAAGGTGATAGCCAACGAAAGAGGCCGTGGTTGGTGGTGATGGGATTAGTGGCAGTGGCAAGGATGAAAAAGAAGAGAGAAATGAAAAAGAAAAGAAAAAAAAAGAAATTTTCGTATTTTTTTTTTACAAAAATATTCTACCACTTCTACGGTAAATTACTATAAAGTTTATACAAACATTCAAAAAATTCACCATTTAAATGGGGCCTATGTTATGGACTTTCTTTTTGGTTTTCCTTTTTTCTTATATATAACGATTTCTCTGTACAAAAATGTAATCATGTTACACGTTTGTCTTTCTTCTCACAAGATATTTCATTGGTTGATGAATGATTTATTGGTCTAAAATGTCAACTTTCTTTTGATCAAGTGATAATCAAATAGATGCTGACAAGTGACTAATTTATGCTATATTTGAATGATATTTTATGTTATTTTTAGTCACTTTGGCAATATTGCAGGAAGGAAATGAATCATTTTGGCTATAATTCGTGTAAAATGCTTTTAAGTGATTAAATGAGGTTTTTGTCACTTTTTACTTGCATTTTGTCCATAATTTGTATAGGAGTTGGAACTATACTTCATTTGGATGAAAGAGGAAGTTGACAGCTTTGACACATCTTTGTATTTTGGCTTATAACTTGAGTTACAATGATCGGATTGAGATGATTCTTGAACCATTTTGAAGATAAGAGATAGAACTACAATTCATGGGAAGACATCAAAATCCAGTTTGAAGGTTTTCCAGGTCAAAAAGCCGAATTACAGTAGCTAATTTTCTATGGTCGAAAGCTGAGACAAGGCAGTGAGCAGTCAAGGGTATTTCTGTCATTTCTCCGCCTACACAAATCAAAATGAGATGATTCTTGATGTATTGGAAAGCTAACTCAAAGGACTACAAGTGTTATGTTTTTGGTCAAGAGTTAATTCAGCTTCTATCATTGAGAAAAGTCCAGTTGAAGTTGATGAAAAATTGGAATGCCTTGAAGACTGGACAGAAATTACTAAGTATGGCAGGGGAGCAATCCGGCCGGATGATGGCCGGATTTGTGGCCGGATTCTGGTCAAAAATGGCTGCTCTCCACTTGCACAACTTGTTTCCTCCTCCAATAATTTACAGCTATTGATGGACGTGTGACAACAACTTTGTAGCTGTAAAAGATATGTTTGAAGCCTCATTTCTTGACTAAATCATCTATAAATAGCCATGGACTTGCAAGGATCAAGAGAGCTTGGAGAGTGCAAGAAATACCACAAAAATGTAGTTCTTACATTTTCTTAGTGTTAGGTTAGTATAGTATAGGATAGTTTAACTAGTAGTTCATCCTTCTTGTTTATTAGCTAAGCAAAGACGAAGATGGAGATGAAGAAGGCAAGGAAAGAGCTTATGTGACAAGGGTTACTTTTCCTTTCCAACTCTTTATCTTTGTACTTGATTCGAAGTTTAGTTAATATACAAGTTTGGATTCTATGTTTATTATGTGTGTCTAAAGCTTATGCCTTGGGTTTGGTTGAACTTTTTATGATTGTTGGTGTTTATTATTTGGCTATTTGATACTATTATTTTGAGCAAGTTATTTAGCACTTTAGCTCTTTAAATCATGATTAATTTGGTACCATTAATTGTGATTATCTAAAGGTGTTGTTTCTTCAATGAAAATTGAGATTTAACATTAGTTCAAGAAGTGTTAAACCTAGAGAGTACACTCACGAGAGTAGAGGTGCACCTATGTGCCTTTAGTGATTCATTTCATGTAATTTCATAGAAAAAAATGAACTTGTAGCTAAGTTCATAACCACGAGAGTAGGTATGGATTAGTTATAAATATAGTTAATTCACTACGAAAGTAGGTTTCACATACATAAGGAAATTACGCCATAACTAGCCTAGATAGTAGTACTCAATGATCCAAAAATAGCACTTGCATGAGTAGTTAGGAATACCATGACCTAAGGAACTTTCATTTGTTTTTATCTTGCATAAGTTTAGCATAGTTTTATCTCTTTTAATTCATTGATCGTCTAAATAATAGAGAAACTTTAGTAGTGCCGGTAATTGTCCAATCTTCCTCGTGGGATCGACCCGATATATGCCCTAAACTACTAGTTGACATGTATACTTGCAGTCAAAACGGGTATAAATTGGATTTGAACTTGTACTTATATTAAAATCCCGTCAGATGCTTTTAATATCTCATTAACAAAGAAAAAGCTATGTATCTCCAAGGCATTATAGATGCAATGTTAAAATCAAATAACTAGAAGTAATTAATCACAGCGGAAAAAGCAAGGTAAAGCAGAATATCTCGAACACATGAAATAAAAACCATGTTTAAAAATAATGCTGGCAATATTTGCCAGAGCAAAATGTAGCTTCTAGAGCAGAGTTTGCATTAAAAAAAACAATTTTTGTCCATCATCAAACAGTATTGTTTTGCATAGCTAAATAATTTTGGCACCAGCATGCATTCATTGACAAAAGTTTCTCACTTTAGCAACTTGCACTAGTCAAACATTCTTGTTCTTGTTTCTTCTGTGAGGACTTGAAAATTCGTTTATATTTTTTATAATTCTCTTTTATTTTGAATAAGTTAATTTATAATTTCTTTAATACTAATTTGCTTCCCTTAATAGTTGTAATAAATAATAGAGTCGAGAGTTTTGCTTTTACTTTTATAGTTAGTGCATGCCAAGGTTTTGGTGCATTGGGGTAGTGTGATCAATTGGTGAGGTGTGTGCACTAAATTTGGTGGATTAGAGCGGGTATTAAGCAAGAGGAAGTATGTAATTAATATTGCTAAGAGTAAATTAGTGAATCATAAGTTAAAAATACAAGAGAGACAAAGAAATAGGCTTGAATCGACTCGATCCGCTTGTTACCGGTCAAAGACACTACTTGACCAAGATTTTATTTCTTTAATCTTCTTATTTTCCTTTTGTTTTCCATCCCTATTTTCCTTAGCATGTTGGCTGAAATTTTACCAAAAAGAGAGGAAAAGAAAAAAAAAAGCAAACAAGGAATGGTTGGATGCCAAGTGTTGGCCATCAAGACAACCGTTGACCAAGAACTTTTCTTCCATCTTTATCTTTCCTTTCACCAAAAATTCCCTCACTTTCCGCCCTTCTTGGCCGACTCTTGGAGAGAAATAAAAGAGAGAAGAAAACATCCATTTTCACCTTGCTTTTGCCTTGATTGAGTGAGGAATCAACAAGAACCACTAATCTAATTCGAAGGAAGTTGTAGCAAGGTGACAAGGAGGCTTGTAGTGGAGTGATTTGGAGAGGAAAGATTTGGTTTTTCATTTTCTCCTAGAGGTTTGAAGGTATTAAGTTGGAAAACTCTCCTTCTCTTTCTTATCTTGCATTTTATTGGGTAGATGACTTGAATGTAGAAGTTTTATGGAAGATATCATGGATTTGTGAAGATTGGTGAATTTCCCAGCTTTGGCTTATATTTTCCAGCATGATATGATGATATCTAGCCTTGTTATGGGCTTGAGAGTGTTAATATGAAGATTTCTAGCTTTAATATGACTTTTTAGCTTCCAAATAAGAATTTCCAGCTTTAGTTCCAAATTTCCAGCTTTGGTAGAGAATTTCCAGCTTAGGTATATGATGAGTATATGCTAGGTATATGTTTGATATAGTTAGTTTTGTGGCTAAAATAAGCACCCTATGTATCTTATAACTTGTACACTTGATTAGGGCTGTTTTACTATGGAATGTTAGCTTTGCAATTTGAGGAATAGTTGAGGTAAAATAGGGAAGGTGATGCCCGTTTTTCTTCTTGTGGGGTAAGTGAGTGAAAGTGGAAGTAGAGGTGCGATTTGTGATCGATTTGGACTTAACTTGCTTAGGAATGTTTGAGTTGACCTTGGTAGTGATATGTAAGCTGAAATTTTGCCAAAAACTATATATTTTGCAAGGAGAAAGTAATGGCCACTTTAAACAAGATTTTCTAGATGCATATATCAAGCTATAAACTTAAAGATTTCAATCGTTTCTTTATCAAAACCAAAAAGCGGGCATGTATTTTCTAGGGTTTATTTAGTATTATGATTACTATTTAGATTAGTTTTATTTACTTGGTTTTTCTTTGATATTAATAAACGAAGGTCGTATATTTTGAAACCCTATTTGATTACTTGTTGCTTTACGACATTTTATCGCAGATTTTGACTCTGGCCAGGGGGCTGGACCTGAGCTTGATTCTGATAAGCAGTGAATCATTGGTGAGTGTCTCCAATTGCATGACCGAACTTGATACTTGAATGCAATGCTTTGTTAATGTGATTGGAAAATACTTGACTTGTTTGGTTGGGCAAGGGTGTAATTTATCGCAGTTGTCCTAATTTCATTAATTACTGTACACTGGTTACGAATGGTTTGATGTATATGTGTATGACTTGAATACTACTTCGGATCCTAACCCTATTGGTTAGTTGGTCGAATCAAGCCAGCAAGGACTCGGTCAAGGAGACTAGCAAACCATAGGTACTGTTTATTGTTTATTGTGTAATCCACTGGATGTGGTTCACTGGATTCGGTATACTCGAGTATTACCACCACTGTTAATATTGGAGTTCAGGTCCGGTAGGGGGTTTGATTGGTGGATGGTGTTGGAGTTAAGTGGCGCTCTACTGGACTTGCTACAGTACTTTGAAAGTTGACGGAGTGTCAACTGCTTCTCGACAAGCTGCGGCTGAATTAGCTCGCAAGAGCGAACTATATCCATATACCTGAAAATGTTGAATACCTAATTAACTTGTTGATTGAAGTGTTATTGTTAACTTTCATGAACTTTTGTGCTCGCCCACTATGAGGTTTCAAGTTTTATATAATGGCCAACTTGCTACTTGTTTTTGCATGATGTTTTGGAACCTCACTGAGGTTTAACTCACCCCATTAGTTTTGTTTTCCTTATAGGGGGTGCGAGCATGGGCGTGATGCTAGGACATGCTAGTTTTATCTAGACCTTTTTATTTTTGTATTTGTACTAGCGCTAGTGTTCGATTAGGGTTAGGAGTTCAACTAGAACTTGAATTTTTGCTACATTTGGGTATGTATAGATATTTGAGATAGCCATGTGTATAAATGTACATTTTAAATTTGAGAACTACTACTTCTTTTGCTTTTGAAGTTATAATTTATCTTTGAAACTGTGTGAGTGAGTCCTAGCTAGAATTAGACAGGCGGTCCGCTAAACCCTAGGGTATGCCCTAGGGAGAGGTGGGGTCATCACATTTTCCCCCACCAAATTGCGCTTGAAGAAAAACTAGGAAAAAATTTGCAGAGTTTGAAATTCTCATTTTACAAATTGTGATATGAAACCAAGAGGATAAGATATTCAAAATGAACAACTATAATTTCCAATGTTCAGCAATCATCACATACTCTTGAAACCGCCAATTATGTTTTTTATTTTTCATAATTTTCCAGGCTATTCTCTTGCTTCCTTGCTTTTTCAGGGAGAGAGGGAAAGACAATTGATTTTTTTATATTAAGGTTGGATTAGATATGGGGAGCGTGTGGTTTGGTAGAGGAAGTTTGTAATGGGTCTAGAAGGCTTATTAGTTAATCAGATAAATTAACAAATATTGATTAATGATGAGTAAAGTTGCCCCTTAATGCAAAATTTGATATGGAAGTGAAATTTTGCTCTGACAATATTGCCATCTTAAAAACAAATAATTAGAAATACTTAAATGGAAAAAGCAAAGAATTTAAAGAATTTACCTTTGAGGATGGGGGAAGCAAAGCACAAGAGAAATTAGCAACGAAAGCAAAATGAGGTAAGCAAAGGGAAATATGGTGTCAAAGAAGCAAAGATAAAGAAAGCTAAAAGGAAAAATTGAAAGGTAGTTAAGAAAATGTTGTTAGTTTATTATCCAACTTGCCGTTTCCTTGTTACATAATATACTGTCCCATAAGTGTTCGAGTTTTTCTATTTCATAAGAAGGGCAGTACAACATATGGCTAATGGTTTTTTAATGATACAAGTTAACATACCTAAATTATACTAGACTTATTATGTAAATACAGATATTCATAATTATTACATATAAAATTTATAACATTAAGAGCTTGACCCATTAGGATCACATGAATAAAATCTAAGACCCAAAAAGGCACATAGAGGAAATGAACCAATATGTATTGTTCATTAGGCATACATGGTGAAGGGAAGATTTGTTTCTCATTTATTCCACTTTCTATATATACATAAAAACACATCCCCTCTTCCCCATATTGAGTCGTGTGACGGAAGGGAAAGAGTTGGGCATGGAAATGCCTCTGTTCACAATAAAACCCTCTATGATTGTACATGGGCATGGAATAGTGACTGACTATCCAGAGGCATTTATGTCATTCAGCTATAAAAGATTGATCTTGCCTCCTCAATATAAAATGGGCATGTAATAGTATTGAATTGTTGGGAGGCATTGGTGTCTTAAAAAAATTGATTAATTCTTTCTCGTCCTGGCTCATTTGTACACTTGTATATATGTGGGCCATCGGAATTAGTTTTAATCAGGGGATGTGTGTTAGATTCTCAACCATTAGATTTGTGCTTAATTTAGTTACAAATATCAATAGCCATTGGATGCATTCATCAGATGATTAAAGATGGGCTCTATTGTGCAATTTAGGGAAAAAAGGAGCAATAAGGAGAATTCAGGCAACTGGTTCTCTGCTGTCTCCCACCTCTTGCCTACGGCCTTCAAGAAAACTAAAGTGTTAAGTAACATTCTCCCTCCCTCCATATGCTTTTGTTCACCAAATCTCTCTCAATCTCCTTTGTAAAATGGACATCCCTTACCCGCTAATGCTAATTATTACCATGGAAAGTAGTTATTGCTTGGTTAGTATGTGCCTCTACACCAAAAAATCAGGAATTTTTACCCAAGAAAAATGGGTTTCCATTTTTATATGCTCAGTTTGTACCCGATCTCTTTTTGCGCCCATCGGATATTTGTGGAAAAAAAATCATTCAAGAAATCCTTCTCTTCGATTTGATGTAACGGAAAAAAATAGATGGTAGCCATTTATGTTTTGTAGCTTTAAGTATAGAGACAAAAGCCTGGAAAGTAATCGCATATATAAGAATTTGTTCCTCTGTCTTAGAAGGCCTTTTGGAAAGTGGAAAAATTCTATAGCCAACAAGGAAGGAAAAATAGGTATCAATTCGTATCTCGTCTGAAGTTTTTCCGTTGGCCAGAGAATTTATGATGGGAACCCGAATCTCCAAACTCCCGCTCTTGAAGAAACAAATTGCATAGGTAGCAGAAGGATATATCTTAACCAAATTATGGAACAAAGTTGATGGAAAACCTCGATCCCTCTAACCCCTGAGGTGTGAACCTTAAATCTAATCTTGACCCACAACCTAATGAATTAGCGAATCAAGATGTGTTGGTAGAATGATGCCACAATTCAATGTAGTTTTGAATTAATAAGTCAAAACTTGAACAAAGGAGCCACAACTCACTTTGTATCAAAAGCATTCTCAAGAAACAAGAAAGAGATGTCTCTCTCAAACTTTATTTCTCATAATTGTCTAACTACTGAAAACATCATAAGTTTGGCTATTTATAACCTTACATGACTCAAAACCCTAGACCTATTTGTAAAACTTTAGGTTTCCTAAAAAGACACAAAATCCCAAAACCTAAATAACACTAATATTTGTGTCTAAATATGCTAAATATGCCTTAATAGGCTCACAAGACCCAAATAAAATTACTTAAAACTACGAAAGTCGCTAAAAATTGGAAAAGTTGGTCCGACAAGAAACCATCAGATGGTTTCCATGTTTTCTCTACCAGTTTTTTCAACCAGTTATAATCCATTCCATGGTTAACTCGGTTAGATCTCCCAGTTACACTTCTTCCAAACTTGGATTCGTATCAATTTATGTCATTGTTTTCTTATGCATGATATCTACATAATAGATGCAGAAAGTGAGATCATTCTTACACAAAGTCTTGCTAATTACCTTCTTTCTAGTTTATTTTTTCCCCACGTGATTACTCTCTTACATCAGTAAAATTTCCATAAACGAAATGCTCTTATGTGAAGGTATGTTTTACAGATTTCATCAAAATTTTCCATAAACGAAATGCTCTCATGTGAAGGTATGTTTTTCAGATTTCATCAAAATATAGTGTTAACTGTTATTAATTATCTATTGTATACTTTTTTAAAAATGTCGGTATGTTTATGGAACCTTTTAGTAATTCCTTTCTCTCCATGTTTCTGTTTTTTCTTTTTTCCCCTCTGACTCTTTGCTAAAGGTCAAGAGTCATTCGAAGGGAATCTCTTTGCTTCTAGGTTCACTTCTCTACTTTTCTAAAGATGCTATGTCATATCACACAACAAATACTACTCATAAGTATCAGTGATTAGTACTTTTAATAAGTTAGTATATTTCTAGAATTATTAATTCTTTTTCGCTATATTTCATGATTTTGGTATTGTAGATATGAATTATTAGTGTTATGCCTTGGAAAATGCTGATCATATGCAGATTTTAAAAGTTAGTATTCCCTTGGAATTAATAGCTTTTTTATATATTGGATTATTTAGGAAGTATGTTTATTTTAACTTTTTGAATTTTCTATGCTAATGAGATGTTTCGTTTGGGTTGACCTTGCTTGTATGCATGGAGCTTTTTTTTTGTCATCCATTTAATTATTTATTAGTTAAAAATTAGTTTTATGGTTTTCATCGATATGAAAAAAATAAACATTAATCGAAATCTTGATTTGATGGATGAAATCTTTAATGAAACTTATAGGTGATACGAACCTACTATGAAGGCCATGAACTCGTATCCCACAAGACCCCGGATCTAGACGAAGAACCAAGTTGGCAAGGATGTGAAATGTCCTTAACCCTTCTAAATCCCGAGTTTTATAAACTGAGAAGGATTCTCAACCCACAAACTAGCGATTTAGTGAACCAAGGTGTAGGGTAGAAGATGCCACAACCAATTGTTGTTATTGGTTGATAAGTCAAAAAACACTCAAGAATAATTTCTCAAGTATTCAAGTTGGATCTCTTGGGAAAAAAAGTTACAAAATGCACAAGTGCTTGGCTTGAAATTCACTCTTGTTAATCTTATCAAAATGTTAAGGTTGAAGGCTTATTTATAGCCTTCTACAAGATACAAGATTCCTAATCAAATATGGAAACAAATTACTATTTTCCTAAAACCCGAATTGGCTGCAATATTGGTCAACATGACCTGGCCTTTATTTCCTAATTCAAATGACTTACTTAACTCTTAACTAATGACTAACAATGTTGGAAATGAACTAAATAGAGTGACAACACAACATAAGCTTAAACAGCTTTGGATCCGCCAAGAACTTGTGACCCAATTGTACTACAATTCACTTCACTCACATGAATGACCCGAATAAGTATATAAAGACTTGTTCCATCATGGCCAAGCCCTAAATGCTTCTTGTATTCCCAACTTGAGTTTGTACATCACGAACTAAGTCTTGGAAAGACTCTCAAAACTTTGTAGCACAAGCTGTTGTTATCGGATCGCTTCGAACAAGTTGGACTTCACTTGAACTTGGAGCTGTCGACCCTAAAGGAGTTGTGAGGACCTGAAAATTATTTTTATTTTATCTTATTTCTTTGAGTATATTTTCTTTACTTTACTTTATTTCCTTAATTTCTCATATATTTTTATAAGAGAGTCAAGATTTTAATCATTTTTCTGCTATAAGTTAGTGCATGATAAGTTCGTGGCGCATTATGGACGTAGGACCCACTAATGAGGTGTGTGTGATAAATTTTTGAAGATTAATAGGAGTTTCGTGCAAAGGGATATTATTTTATAAGGTGTTAAGGGATAATTAGAGGTTGGCTAGATATTTTAGTAATTGGAAGACAATAGGATGAAGATTAACCCTTGGATGCCATTTGTCATCAAAGCCTTGGACCTTTGACTTTGACTAAGACCTTTCTTAACCTTTTATTAACAAAAAAATTGACCAAAAATCTACCATCTTTCCCTTTCCTTTGGCCGACCACTTGAGGGAGAAAAGAGAGAGAGAGACTTCATCTTCAACCTCAAATTCTTGCTTAAATCCTTGAGTTTCACCATAAACTTGTAGTCTACTCCATAAAAGTTGACCTTTAGGAAGGATTAAGGGCTTTGGTGAAGAGATTTTGGAGAAAGAAACTCTTGGCTTCCATTTCTTCTTAGGGTTTCAAGGTAACTATATCAAGAAGCCCTCTTTTCTTTTATTACTTGCATATGAGTGGATTTAAGGTTTAATATTGGTAGTTTTCATGGAAAATTTCATGGTTTAAGTGGTGGTTGGAAAATTTCAGTTTTAAGTGAGAAATTTCAACCTTGACATGATGGTTTGAGTTTGGCTATGATCTACTAGCTTTGCCATGTGAATTTTCTAGTTTTTATATGTTATTTTGGCTTGATTATAGGAAATTTCAGCTTTGTTGTGGTTGATTTTGAGCTAGATAAATTGGCTAGTTTGAATGGTTTTGTAGCCTTAAGCAAGCGTACTTTATAGCCTATAACTTGTGGTTGTGATAGAGGTTGGATTGATATGAATATAAGTGTTGAGTTTGGATGGAAAAGTTAAGAAAATAAGGGGAAGTGCTACTGAAATTTTATTTACTTCCTTTCTTGTGAAATAAGTGATGTTAGAGAGGTGATTTTGGGTTGGTTTGGACTTAGGTTATGTGACAGCCCCACTTTCCCCTAAGGCGAACCAAAGGGTTCGGCGGACCGCCTGCCCAGCTCACGCCAGGACTCGATCACTCTCTCCGAACCAAATAAGATATAACCTCGAGGAAAGCGAAAACAATTCCCAAACTTGAAACGTATACTTACATTCATCCGAATCTCAACCAGATGTACAGTCCCAAATATCTCAAAAACTTAAAATTCTCAATACATCCAACCCTAACCAAGCACTAAAGCGAGAACAAACGCAAAAACAAAACAATTCAAAAAGGGACTAGACTATTCTATACAGGTCTCTCGCCCTTGAAAGGAAAACAAATGGCGTGGAATGAGCTAAAAGCCCAGCGAGGTTCTATATACATAGCCAAACAATTAAACAAGGACATTAATCATGTAATAACAAGTGATCCAGAAAACATTTACAATATAAAAGCAATAGTAACACATTCATTAAAAGGATACACGCTCACGAGGAGCCATTCGTTCATTCATTCGCCTAACATTCTCCTTATTCCTCCAATCATTAAAAACATGTTTGTAAGTGAAAACTCCTTCATTGCTCTTGTCATTCGTTCATTCATTTCATCTCCCCTTTCTGGCCAATTCATTGGCTAGTCTCCTCCAGACTTCGTGGTCATACTCGAGTATACCAAACATTAACCCAAGGTCACCAATCGCCCGACCGAGTCCGCTTCTGGCTCGAGTCGACCAGTAACAAAGGGCAAGGGCCCAGTTCAGCCAAAAGGCTTACATTCATGCACAATTAGCATTTAATCATTTAATCGTTGAAAATTTCACGTTCATTTAGGTCGAGTGCGATAAAGTACACACTCGCCTAGCAAAATTCATTTTAGAAAACATTGGAAACATAACATACCTCAATCACGTATTAAAGCAACAATCCAAATAGTCACAATAGTTCACATAGTCATTAGAAACAAAACGTATATAGAACACTCACCTATATAAGCAAAATAACGTCCAAAGTATCCCTCCGGACATCACCCTTAGTCACCAAGAAACCCTAAGAACAACCATGAGAAAATATTACGGTTCAACCATCAAAATATTTGGTAAATCAAAGAAAATCCGAATACCTACTAGTATAAGGTAAAAGTATAATTTTAAAAGTGAAAAGAGTACATTTAAAGCAAAGGGCATGTGTAACTAAGAGTTTTCCAAATCAAACATAAAACTCAACTCAAAAGGGTTTAGAAAATTTTATCGGAAAAATTTTGAAACAGATGCCATGTCAGAATCCGGCCATAAGTTGGCCGGATATCCGGCCGGATTATCGGCCGGATTCAAGGCAGAGAGCAAACCCTATTTTTTTTCATCTTCCCCTGTCAATCCGGCTAGCAATCCGGCCAATACTTGTCCGGATATGAAAAACCAGTTTTTTTTCCATTTTTCGTAAACTTCTTTGTTTGGCTCGAAACTAACACATATGCAAGAAAAGAATGTGTAACGAGTGTTTTGGGTAAAAATCACATATAAGAGGAAGATAAAATACCTTAAATTCACACGAAAATCTCGCTCGTTAAAATAGATTTTCGTGACCGGGAAGCATATACAATTCCTTTTGTTTTTGGAGGAAAATGAGTAAATATTTGAAGTTCAAAACTTGCCATTTGTAACTAAACATCATGGTTAAAACGGAAATGTATAAGTGCAAGTAAAATAGTTCATCTAACACCACTAGAGTGGAATCAAGTATGCCTAAGCAAAATAAATCCAATGCATCACAAAATCACATTTCAAATCTCATTTTCACTCACTCAAACTTCAAGACAATAAACGGACAGCATTTCCCTTGAATTCCCTTACTTTCCATGCTACAACCAACCACCAAACTCATAACATTCAACCACCATTTCATATACAAATCATAAACTATCAAACACCCTTAAAATACACCCAATTGGTAGCTTCACAACCAACCACCATAAAGCCCCAATTAGAAACCCTAATCATGCTCAATTAGAAACCCTAAAGCTGAAATTGATGCACCCCAAGCTGAAATTTCTTTAGGCAAATGAAACTAACACCAAAACACTAGATATTTCTCATATCAAAGCTAATAAAACATGGCCAATCATTAAGCTTCATATATGGGCAGAAAATTCTCTAAGAAAACTGAAAATCCACACATCACCACTCTTAACCAAGAAATATTGCATAAAACTACCCAAGTGGCAACCACAAGCCACTAATTTACAACTATTAGAAGCAAAGAGAGATGTTCTTAGCAAATTTACCTTAAAACCTCAAAGAAAATGGTAGCTTAGTCTTTCCTCCTCCAAAACAACTCCACCAAAGCCTTTAATCCTCCTTAGTTTGCACTTCTATGGAAGGGTTTGTGATTTAAACGGTTGGAACTCAAGATTTAAGCAAGAATTGAATTTGAAGTTGAAGAAACTCTCTCTTGTTTTTCTCTTCAAAAGGCCGGCCAAGAGGGTGAAAAATGGGATGAATTTTGGGTCAAAATTTGGTTTTGGTAAAGGTTAACATTCTTGGTCAAAAGTCCAACTTCCAATGAGGTGGTGACACTTGGCCTTTCTAGTGTTTTAAGCTTATCTTCTCTCTCCCAATGATTCATCTATCTAGCTAACCTCTAATCATCTCCTAGTACCATGTAGAATAATATCACTTAATACTTCATCACCTAATCGTCAAAATTTTATCGCACTAGCGGGTCCCACATCCAATAATGCACTCCAATTGAATGTACACTAACTTATACCAGGAAAATGATTTAAAAGCTGCACTTACTTATAAAATGCATAGAAAATTTAATATTTTCAAGGACAATATAAATACAGGCAAGGAAATAAAATAATACTCAGAAAATGTGAAAATTTTCGGGTTCTCACAGGTTACATGTGATTGTTTGAGTTCACTTTGATGGTGGTGTATAAGCTGAAATTTTGACAAAACCATATGTAAAGCAAGAGGAAAAGTAATGGTTTCTTCTGCCATGCTTTCTAGTTTCATTTGTCCAAGTTTAAACTCGAGGTTGGTTGTTTTCTTCTAAAAGTTGTGCGTATTTGTCTAAGATCCAGTTTAGAAAACACCACGACCCCTTGCAGCTGATCAAATAACTCATCAATATGCGATAAAGGATATTTATTCTTAATTGTAACATTATTCAAGCCCCGATAATCTATACATAATCTCAAACTCCCATTTTTCTTCTTAACAAATAGGACTGGAGCTCCCCACGGAGATTCACTTTCTTGAATAAATTCTCGTTCTAACAAATCTTACAATTGCACTTTTAATTTCTTCAACTCGGCAGGTGCCATCCTAAAGGGAGTTTTTGAAATGGGCATTGTTCTGAATACCAAATCAATTTTAAATTCCACCTCTCTCTTTGGTGGCAACGATACCAACTCATCAGAAAAAATGTCTAAATATTCTCTTACTACCGACATATCTTTAATCTCCATCTTATCCCCTGGAGTGTTGACGAGAAAAGCTAGATACCCTTGGGTTCCTTGACTCAATAATTTTCTAACTCGAATGCCAGAAATAAGAGCAGATGAGGCTAATCTATCCCTCACATCTAGCCTTAAAGTGGCTTCTCCAGGTATACAAAATTCAACCACCTTTGTCCTATAGTCTAATCGAGCATGATATCGAGTTAACCAATCCATTCCTAGTATAACGCCATATCCTTTAATGCCTAATCTTATCAAATCTACCAACAATTTTCGCTTTCCAACACAAATCTCTCAATTCTTATAAATAGTGTTGGTAATTAGATATTGATCATCGGTAGGGGTTCTAACTTCCAGGTCATAGGGTAACCTGATCAAGTTTAACATCAATTCCATACATGAAAGTAGGAGTCACAAATGAATTAGTTGAACCGGAATCTATCAGGATCTTAGCCAAGCAATGGAAAATAGGGATCGTACCTTTAACAACTTTAGACGAATCTGGGGTTTGTTTTTGATCTATTGCATACACCCTGGCTGGCACTCTCGGCTTGCTCCCTCCTACATTTGATTGCCTAGGGTTTTCCTTGTCTGATCGTTGAGCGTCACTCCCTTCTCGATGCAAATTCGGGCAATTGCTAATCTTGTGTTCGGTACTTCCACAACGCAAACATTTTTGCCCTTTCCTCCAACACTCATTCTCAGTGTAGTTAGGCTTTCCACAAAATTCACAAGTTACACGAGAAACCGTTTCTTGCCCTCCTTGTGAGGTAGTTCTTTGTTATCCTTGCCCACTTAGGCTCTTCTTGATGAGGCTCCTCTCGGCGTCCCCAAAATTCTTACTCCTCCTACCCCTCTTCCAACCTTGAGTGAAGGTGTGCTCCTATCGACTTGTCCCAGATTAGTACTTGGTGCACCTCTCTTTCTAGCATGAAAGGCCTTTACTTGGGACCTGCAGTTTCAACTCTTTGAGCCTTTTCAATTGCTTCCCCAAAAGTGGTAATTTGAGCGGCCGCCAATACTTCTTGAATTTCTACATTAAGACCTTGTATGAAGCGCCTTATTCTTCTCTGCTCTGTCGCGACTAGTTCAAGGGCAAACTTCAACAGTTTTAGTGAATTGTGTCTCATACTCAATGACACTTTGAGATCCGTGACGTAACTTTATAAACTCATCTTCTCTTTTCTCTTGGATCAAGGGTAGAAAAAATTTTTCATTAAATACCTGAGTAAAGTTTATCCAGGTCCTAGGGGTTCGCTCCCTTTCCCACCTAACTCGTATGACATTCCACCAGGATCGAGCAACTCCCTCAAATTGAAATGTGGCAAAATTCACTTGCCTCTCTTTCGAATAATTCAAGACCGCGAAAAATATCAATCATCTTTGCGAACCAATTCTCGGCTATTTTAGGATCGAGTCCTCCAAGAAATTTAGGGGGAGAAAATTTTTGGAACCGTTCTAAGACTCTATCTTCTCCTTCCGCAGGATTTTCAGTGTTTCTAGGATGGTTAGTAGGGTTTTGGCCCTAACGATCCACTAACTGAGCCAATAGGTCAGTCGTACGATTAATAGCCGTAGCCACTTGGTCTCCCGCTCTAGTCCCTGGTCCTTGATTTTGATTAACCCCAGATTCTTGATCATCCCCTTGTTCTTGGGATTGCCTGGGTCCACGCCCACGGCCGTGTCCACTTCTCCTACCTTCCATATTTATAATGGTCTAGATATGCAGAAATAATCATTAAACATGGAGATAGACTAGAATATCAAGTACAATACATCGTAAATTCAAGAAGCCATGTACAATAAAACATAACAATATTTGTTTTCATAGAATACGAGTTTTTTATACATCGTCCATCATAGGTCATAACTAGAGTCAGCAAGTACTAGACAGGATCAAGTCACATAACAAATACATAAAGTCATCACAAAATATAGCAACAAGACCCTTTACAAAAGCCAAGTGAGTACCATCCTAACTCTCAACCTATCCACTTTTTACAAAAGGTCAAAACAAGCCAAAAATCACTGGCTTAGCTCCTCACGTCCCGCCACCGACCTAGAGGCTTCCCCATCTTCAGTCGGTTCAGATTCATATGCATTTCCAACACTAGAGGATTCATCGCCCTGATCTCCAAGTAAGACCTCACAGTCATTTAAAATTCCTTCAACTCTATTTCTTACCCCTCTTACTCCTTTATCAAGTCGTTCGTTAACCTTTCGTAGTTGCTCACGAAGAGCATTCGTTCGCTCTTGCTCCTCGAGTACACTCCTCTGAAGTTCCTGAATCCTATCCCTTTGCATCATCATAATAGCCTTCATTCTCTCTATCTCAGCTTGGGCTCTATCATTGTTTGTAGTTAATCTTCTTCTCTCATCTACTACTACTGCCAAGACCACTTGGTCCGGATAGGAGTAGGTCTTCCAACAGCCACATCGCCTAATCTTGCAGGTCGGACTCCAACATCAAAGAGATCCCCCTGGTCTTTCTCGATAACGAACCATCGGGCGGTGCCTCTGAGGCAGCTCCCTTTCACCCCTTCCACCAGTTTCTTCCATATCCTACAAATCACAATTCGAAGGTTAAGCAAACTTAAGCACACTTAGTAAGCTGGATCCTAACACTTCATACTATCACATATAGACTTCCCAAAACTCTGCCAGACTATTTTAAACTTAGGTTCTGATATCAACTGTGATAACCCCACCTCCCCTTAAGGCAAACCAAAGGATTGAATGGGCCACCTGCCCAACTCTCGTTAGGATTCGAGCACTAACTTATTAACAAATCCATTTAAAACAAGGGTTACATTTCCAACGACAATACAAAATAATCCTTGGCCAAATACATAAGTTTGTGATTAATACAATCTTAAAATACACTACTAGATCCATTTACAACAGTCAAGTTCCCAACTTACAAAAAAAAATAAACTAAAAGTTGGTACAACTGTACCAAAGCAAAAGATTCTGACAAGACCCGGCCCTTTCTAGTCACTCGCCCAAGCGCTTGCCCCTTGTAAGGGAAACAAAACTAGAAGGGTGAGTTTTCGCCTCATGAGGTTCCAAGAAAGTCATGTAAACAATGATATCATACTCAAACCACAAAATCATAATACACCACAATATAAAGTAAGTACACTTCAATTAAAAACTTCACATATTCACTTAAAATGATGCAGGGTTCTCATGAGCTTATTCAAGTAGCTTGATCAAGATCCAAGATTCTGTTGACACTCCATCAACATTATTCCAAAATACTATCAAGTATTTCATCACTTCACGTCATTCTCCAACCACCATTCAACCCCCTTTCTGGGCCTATATGTCAAAATCAAGAAGGGTAATATTCGAGTATACCAGTTCAAGCTTAAAATCAAGAGCTAAAGTGCAAGTTGAAGTTCAAGTTCAAGTGACAAGACCCATGGTTAATCAATCTCATCGACCAAGCCCTTGCGGGCTAGATTCGACCAACTAGCCAATGGGTTTGGGGCCCCAAGCATGCAAGAAATTCGATGGAATAACCACCAAAATGACCAACTGGTAAAGCACAAGTAAAGCAATTCATTTAATACAAATACCAGGGATCTAGCCATAAAGGATCAAGTATGATAAAGTACATTCTCGTCCCGCTATTATCAATTCAAGATCAAGTATCTCAACTAAGCAAGCATCATTCAAGAAAAGAACCATTGCACATAAACACTTCACAAGTACTTAGAACACTCACCACGGCAACAAAGCTTAAGTGTTCGCCTCGGGAGCAACTTTGGCTTCACTTCCAAGCCCTAGAATCAAGTATATGGAGTGCATTAGGATCCACTACTCCAAGCCACAATATTTAAAGGAACTACTTCCAAACCAACTAAATAATCTCACCCCAACTCACATGATTTCTAGCTCAACTCAAGGGAAACATCCATTTATATGTTAGGCTAATGATTTAAGCAAATGGTAGTGCAAAATTTTCTCATTTTCATCCACCAAATGGTGTTTAAACTACTCAAATCAATTTTCCCTTAGGCTGAAAATTTCTTGCTTGAAACTTAAAACATGTAAAAGTGAGGTTTTCACCTCTTAAAAGCCTTTCATTTTGCTCTCAAATCCATCATCTATACTTGGGGGTGAAGAATAATCACATGTCTAGGCATTAACAAGAAATTTTAACCAAATAAAACCAAGAGTAAAACTAACAAAAGCTCTATCTCTCTATTGGCCAACTTGAGCAAATTTCTAGCCATGAAAACAATGGAAGAAATGAATTTTAAACAACTTAAAGTCCATGATTTTCTTTCAAATCCAACATGTGACAGCCCCACCTTCCCCTAAGGCGAACCAAAGGGTTTGGTGGACCGCCTGCCCAACTCTCGCCAGGACTGCGAAGTCAAAACACACAAGCCCTAGATCGGAACTTACCAAACCCAAAAAAAAACACGAAGGCCAAACGGTACTAATCGATAACACTGTGATCAATGATTCACGCACAACGAAGATCGAAGAATGAAAACAAAACGAAAAAAATGAACAGTGACTGCCACGTCACAATCCGGCCGGTTTCTGGCCGGATACCCGGACGGATTCCTGGCCGGATTGGAGGCAGTAGCTTGATGAAAATTTTTTCAAAAACCTAGTCAATCCGGCCACCTATCCGGCCAAGAACTGGCCGGATACTCGGCCGGATTCCCTTGAACAGTTCCCGCCAAAATTTCTTTCTTCTTCGTTCAAGTTCCGAACTTGCCCGACCTTCCAACTAATACAAGAAAAGTTCATATAGATCCAAAGGGCATGCATTTGTCAACAAGTACACCAAGAAAACATGAATAACTACTTATATACATACGTTGGAACTTTACAAGTCAAAGGTAAATACTCTCTCAAAGTACAATTAGGGTTTCTTATACAGAGGAGCATAATCGAAAGGAATGTATATCACTAGCTCTACTCTTTTCTTCAAAAAATCATGATTTCCGACATGTTGAACCCTGTAAGGAAAACAAAAGTGACGGAAGGGGGTGGGCTTACGCTCAATGAGGTACCCAAAACACACGAAATCATGAACCATGGGGATTTCCTTTCATTTACTCAAGTAGACACGGCAAATAAGAAATAAATAAACATCTTGATTGGAAAGGATACAGGTGGCTCTCGGGAGCCAAATTCCCATTGCAGTACTTGATCCAATCTCGTTGACCCTCTGTCAACATTTGACGAAACCATCATGTCCGTAGACCCCTCTTAGAACGCCAAATCCCGATCACCAAACATACCCCTTACCGGGCCCGAACGCCAAACAGGAACATGAATGGTAATACTCGAGTATACCGGAAATCCAGAGTCCTCCAATACCCAAAGATTTCCTAAGAACAGGCACCCATGGATCGTTAATCTCTCGACCAAGCCCTTGCTGGCTCGAATCAAGTAACCTACCCATGAGGTTGAGCTCAAATTTAACAGGCGCAGGCAGGTCGTTGGATACGCGTCCAAATGACATTACATCAGGTACAAGTAACAAATTCAAGTGTAAACAGGAAACAAGTCACACAGGCCAGAGAACGAGTGTGATAAAGTACACCCTCGTTTTATACAAAAGTACACAAAAGTCACAGGTAATCAGGTTGCAAATTGCAAGTACAGACAAATCAGATAAGCACCAATTTAAGGGAGTGGTAACTCACCAATTCAAGTAAAAAGTCTTCACCCAAAGTAGGGCTTTAATCCCTGAGAAATACTAGAACAAATCAAGGCAAGAAAATTAGGGTTTCCACATTCACAAACCCAGCAAACGGAGTGCACAAGTGAGGCTCGACTACTAGTCGGATGCCTATTCAAATGGACTACGAATGCAAAGAGATAAAATGTAACTTTTGAGTAAAAGGTAATAGTTGGTCCTAAGGCAAGAATGACCCCAAAACCCTTCATTTCTACCAAATACAACTCAACTTAAAGGAACCCAATGGCCTAGAAAATTGGGACAGCATTACCCCTTAAATTCATACTTTTCCATCCTACAAGCAACACCAAATTTCATCTCAAACCAACCACAATTTCACAAACCAATCATAGGCTAATCAATATACTTCATTAGGGTCACAATACCCCTCAATCAAAGCCAATTATAAGCTCGATAACCATCCATAAGAAAGCCCCAATTTAGAAACCCTAAAGCTGAAATTTTCCGCATAAACTTGAAATTTCCGTAATTAACCACAATTAATGCACAATAGCTCCAATTCTATACCATATTAACCCATCAATCCAAGCCAACCATAACCATCATATGAAAACAGAAAAATTCCCAAAAAAATAAGAAATTCATCCAACTTCACTTTAATCCATGAAATCATCCACAAAACAAGCTATTTAACCACTACAAGCCACTAATTTACCATTAGTAGGAACAAAAATTGAGTTGACAAGCAAAATACTTTAATCCTCAAGAAAGGTTGCAACTTAGGGCTTTCTCTTCCAAAATAACTCCCACAAACACCTTCAAGCTTCCTTAGCAAGTCACTTTTATGGAGGAATTCAAGATTTAATCGGTTGGATTTCAAGATTTAGGCTAGAATTGGAAGAAAAAGTTGAAGCTCTCTTTCTTTTCTTTCTCTCAAAATTTTCGGCCAAAGGGAAGCAAAAGTGGAAGATGATTTGGGTCAAAATTGGTTATTTAGTAAAGTTAAGAAAGTTAGGCAAGTCATCTCCAGTGAAATCGCGACACGTGGCACCTTTTAGGGTTTCAAGCTTATCTTCTTTCCTTCAATGGTTAATCTATCTAGCTAACCTCTAATTAGCTCCTAGCACCTTGTAAAACAATATCCCTTAAAACGAAACTTAACTTAGTTGTCAAAATTTTATCGCACTTACCGCACTAGCGGGTCCCACGCCCATAATACACTTCGAAATTAACACGAAACTAACTTATACTAGAAAAATAATTTAAAAACTATATTCACTTATAAAATGTTTAGAAAATTAAGGTAGTAAAATAAAATAAAGAAAATGCATGAAAAGAAATAGAATTAAATGATATAAAGAAGAAAATTTATGGGTCCTCACACAACACACACTTACAGTTTAAAGTCTTATAGAGTTTTTTGAGCAAAATTAAGCTTAAATCATCATGAAAATTTAGAAATCAAGGCTGAAATTTCCAGCCCTTAAGTTCGGCCAACATGCAAAAATTTCTTTTCCAATTTTCCAAACATCCCTCTAACTAATTTACCAAATCCAACCAAACATACCTAGAAAATCCATAAAATTTCATCACCAACATAACATTAGATATATATAGAGCCACAATCTCAACAATAAAAACCACCATAATCATATATAAATCCAAACCCTAACTCAAATATGAAGTACAAGAATCATCAACTTAGGAAACTTCAAAGATTAACCACAGATCTTGTCTTTAATCCAACAATCAAACTTATTTTCAACATAAGGTAAAGAAAGAAGGTTGTTCTAGCATTTTACCTCTTTTTCTTTCCCAACTAAGATGAAATTCAACCCACCAACTCTTCTCCTTTCCAAGGTTAAGCCAAGGTTGATGGAAAACCCAAGATATCTCCTTCCTTTTCCCTCAAAATCTAAGTAAGATTGAAGCTAGGTTGGATGAAATTTTTTCTCCCTTTCTTCCTCTCAAGCTCTCGGCCTCTCTCTCTCTCACTTTCTCTTGTTGTTTGTTTGTTATTTTTAAGACAAGAAATGGAAGAAAATTGGTAAGAAAGTTTGATCAAAGAAGTTTTAAAGTATTAAAACTTGGTTCCTATTCTGCCAAGTGTTGCCTTCTACTAATTTCTAGTTCCAAATATCCCAATTCTTCCTTGTTGCACTAAACTCCCTCTTTTTTTCCAAAGTTTCCTTTCACACCCCACAAAAGAAAATCGCATTTAACCCCACTCACTAACTCTCAGATGTAAAAATTGAGAAAAGCATTAAGACAAAATTCATTATCAAATCAATAAATAAAGGAATAAATAACTCAATGAAGAAATTGCAATGTGGTTACACTAAGTAAATTGAAAATTTTGTTTTTCTTTCTTTCTTTCTTTTTTCTAGGTCCTCACATCTAAAGTGTGCACTTCATTGACCTAAGTTTTGAATGGTTGGACCATGGCATTTTGTGTTGGTTATTTTAGGGTTTGACGGTGCAAACGAGCACAACCCGAGTCGAATGTTTAGCGTTGCTCTACTTTAAAAAGGTGAGTGTACCACTTGTATGACTTGTTGTTTAAGTGAACTACTTGTGACTGGAAATGTATGATTTGTATGACTGTGATTTGGTTTAATCTGGACTGGATGTGTGTGTACTTTATCACACTCGATTCCACTTGACTATTTGACCGGTCTACTGTTCATTTGAAATCTATTATTTGTGCATGAATTTGATGTCATTTGGAGCCCAATATCCGACGACCTTACTGTGAATTTGAGTTCAAAGCTCATTGGTAGTTAATCGAATCGAGCCAGCAATGGCTGGTCTAGGTAGATTGACGAGCCATGAGGGAAACTGTCACTAATTTACTAACTACTGGATTCTTCTGATATTTGGTATACTCGAGTATTACCACTACTGTTTCTATTTGGTGTTCGGGCCCAGTAAGGGTGTGATTGGTGGATGGAAACTGGTGTAAAGCGGGGATCTACGGTCAATGTTTTTGCTTCTCTATATGTTGACGATGTGTCAACGGGTTTGGATCAAGCTAATGCGACTGGGAATTTGTCTCTTGAGAGCCATCTGTATCGTTTTACTTAAAGCACTTTGTGTTAGTTGTGGTGTTTACTTTTCTCCCTAATTGATGCTTATATGTGATAGATTAAATTTCGAACTATGTGATTTTTCGACTGTGTGACCCTATGGTACCTCATTGGGCGAAAACTCGCTGTGTCACCTTTGTTTTCCTTATAGGGGGACGAAGCCTTGGGAACGTGATTTTTGGGGAAGAATTGAACTAGTTATAGCTTTTAGGCATTTTGTTTAACCTCCTCTGTATTAGTAAACCTTTGGTTTGTATTTGTATAAGATTGAATACTTTGGTTTGTACTTTAAGGTTGAATCGATATAGTTCTGGGTTGACGATTTGAAGTTAATTGTGCGTTTAGTACCTTATGTGAATTTTGGAATAGTTAGTTCTGACGAGAGTTGGGCAGACAGTCCGCTAACTTTTGGGGTACGCCCTAAGGGAAGGTGGGGCTGTCACAATTCTTGAGTAGAAATATAAAGAATTAATGGCTTTCTAGGGATTGGCATTACTAATATAGGACTCATGAGATACATCTTAATACTTGCGAAGACATTTTTATATGTCTCATCCTATTCAAAGGGTAACTTTTTCTTCATTAAATGGCTAAATGGTTGATATTGTCCAACCAAATTAGAAATAAATTTTTGAATATAAACTAATTTTTCTTGAAGACTTTCAACTCATAGATATTGCATGGTTCAGGCATCTTCATAATGGCATTAATTTTGGATTGATCAACCTCAATTCCACGTTAATAGATAATGAAATCGAGAAATTTGCAGGAAGCAACTTCAAAGGGTTCATTTTTAGTTGATATCTTTGAAAGTGTTGAAAAACTCTTTGAAGGTCTTGTATATAATCCTCTGATTTCTTAGACTTCACCACAAGATCATCAACATTTCGATATAGCATGGTATCGAAGATTCTTTGCATTGCCTTTATGTTGCTTTAACATTCTTTACACCAAACGACATCACTTTATAATAATAGATTTCTTTAGGAGTGCAAAAAGTTGTGAACTCTTTGTCCTTTGGTGCCATGACTGGTTGATTGTGACCAAAAGATCCATCTAAAAAAGACAACACTTTGTGTCCAATTGTAGCATCTACCTTCAATTCAATAATGGGGAGTGGGAAGTCATCTTTTGAAAAAGTTTTATTCAGATCACAAAAATTTACACATATTCTAATTTGTCCATTCTTTTTCCTTACAAGAACGATGCTTGAAATCCATGTTGGGTACTTCACTTCTTGTATGAATCCAACTTCGATCAACTTGTTTACTTCATTTTCTATCAAAGTAATCAATTCAAATCGAGAGTGTCTTTGAACTTGTTTGACAGATCTTGCCACTTTTTTAACAGACAAGTGGTGAACAGCAATTCTTGAATCCAAATCAGGCATCTCTGTGTAATTCCGAGCAAAGACATTGTGACAGCCCCACCTTCCCCTA
Source organism: Coffea humblotiana (assembly GCA_023065735.1). NCBI lineage: Eukaryota > Viridiplantae > Streptophyta > Magnoliopsida > Gentianales > Rubiaceae > Coffea > Coffea humblotiana. The sequence continues at coordinate 10,226,261 of CM041215.1, read as the reverse complement.
AGGCGAACCAAAGGGTTCGGCGGACCGCCTGCTCAGCTCTCGCCAGGACTCAATCACTCTCTTCAACCGAAATAAGATATAACCTCGGAGGATAAGCGAAAACAATTCCCAAACTTGAAACGTATACTTACATTCCTTCCAATCTCAACCAGATGTACAGTCCCAAATGTAACAAAAGCTCTTAGTTCCCAATACATTCAACCCTATCCAAACCCTAGAACGAGTACAAAAGGGCTAGACTATGCTATTCTACACAGGTCTCTCGCCCTTGCTCGCAACCCCTGTAAGGAAAACAAATGGCGTGGAATGAGCTAAAAGCCCAACGAGGTTCTATATACAACCAAGTAGTTAAACAAGGACATTAATCATGTAAGAACAAGTAATCCAGAAAACAGTTACGATATGAAAGCAATAGTAACACATTCATTAAAAGGATACATGCTCACGAGGAGCCATTCATTCATTCATTCGCCTAACATTTTCCTTATTTCTCCAATCATTAAAAACATGTTTGTAAGTGAAAACCCCTTCATTTTCTTGTCATTCGTTCATTCATTTCATTTCCCCCTTCTGGCCAATTCATTGGCCAGTCTCCACCCGACAACGTGGTCATACTCGAGTATACCAAATATTAACCCGGGTCACTAGTCACCCGACCGAGTCCGCTTCTGGCTCGAGTCGACCGGTAACGAAGGGCAAGGGCCCAGTTCAGCCAAAAGGCTTACATTCATGCACAAGTAGCATTTAATCATTCAATCATTGAAAATTTCACGTTCATTTAGGTCGAGTGCGATAGAGTACTCACTCGCCTAGCAAAATTCATTTTAGAAAACATTGGAAACATAACATACCTCAATCACGTATTAAAGCAACAATCCAAATAGTCACAATAGTTCACATAGTCATTAGAAACAAAACGTATATAGAACACTCACCTATATAAGCAAAATAACGTCCAAAGTTCCTTCTGGATAACACCCTTAATCACCAAGAAACCCTAAGAATAACCATGAGAAAATATTACAGTTCAACCATCAAAGTTTAGGTGAATCAAAGAAAATTCAAATAACTACTAGTACGAGGTACAAGTATGATTTTGGAAGAGAAAAGAGTGCATTTAGATCAAAGGACATGAGTAACTAAGAGTTTTCCAAACCAAACATAAATTTAAACTCAAAAGGGTTTAGAAAATTTCATTGGAAAAATTTGAAACAGGTGCCACGTCAGAATCCGGCCAGAATTTGGCCGGATTGGCGGCCGGATTCAAGGCAGAGAGCAATCCAAAATTTTTTCATCTTCCCCTGTGAATCCGGCCAGCAATCCGGCCAAGACTTGGCCGGATATGAAAAACAGTTTTTTCTCTGTTTTCGTAGAACTCTTTGTTTGGCTCAAAACTAACACATATGCAAAGAAATAATGTGCAACAAAGGTCTTGGTTAAAATCATATGAAAAAGGTAGACAAATACCTTGAATTCACCCTAAAGTCTTGCGTATTAAAAATAGGTTTTGTGGCCGAGAAAACCCTATACAACTCCCTTTTGTTTTGGAAGGAAAATGAGTAAATATTTGAAGTTCAAAACTCGACATTTGTAGCTAACTATCATGGTTAAAATGGTCATCATATCACCATGCAAAAATGTATAAGTGCAAGTAAAAGTTAGCTCATATAACACTACTCAAGTGGAACTAAGGATATCTAAGCAAAGTAAGTCCAATGCATCACAAAATCACATTTCAAATCTCATTTTCATTCACTCAAACTTCAAGACAATAAATGGACAGCATTTCCCCTTGAATTCCTTCACTTTCCATGATACAATCCAACCACCAAATCATACCATTCAACCACAATTTCACAAACACATCATAGGCTATTAAACACCCTTATAATACAACCAATTGATAGCTTCACAACCAACCACAATAAAGCCCTAATTAGAAACCCTAATCATGCTCAAAATTAGAAACCCTAAAACTGAAATTATGCACCCCAAGCTGGAATTTCTTTAGGCAATTGAAACTAACACCAAAACACTAGTTTTCTCACATATCAAAGCTAATAAAACATGGCCAACCATTAAGCTTCATGTATGGGCAGAGAAATTCACTATAAAACTGAAAATCCACATATCACCACTCTTAACCAAGAAATTTTGCTCAAAACTACCAAAGTGGCAACCACAAGCCACTAATTTCCATCTATTAGAAGCAAAGAAGGATGTTCTTAGCAATTTACCTTAAAACCTCAAAGAAAATGGTAGCTTAGACTTTCCTCCTCCAAAACAACTCCACCAAAGCCTTTAGACTTCCTTAGTGATCACTTGTATGGAGTGGATTCCAATTTGGTTGGCTAAAACTCAAGATTTGAGCAAGGTTGGAAGCTAGAAATTGAAGAGCTCTCTCTTGTTTTCCTCCACAAAAGGGCCGGCCAAGAGGGTAGAAAATGAGGGAAAAAAATTGGTCAAAATTGGTTTTAGTAAAGGTGAGAAAGACTTGGTCAAGTCCAACCTCCAATCAGTTCGCGACACGTGGCCTCTTGAATGTTTTAAGCTTATCTTCTCTCTCCCAATGATTCATCTATCTAGCTAACCTCTAACCATCTCCTAGCACCTTGTAGAATAATATCACTTAATATTTCATCACCTAATCGACAAAATTTTGTCGCACTAGCGGGTCCCACATCCAATAATGCACTTCAATTTAACGCACACTAACTTATACCAGGAAAATGATTTAAAAACTGTACTTACTTGTAAAATGTATAGAAAATTTAATATTTTAAAGGACAGTACAAGAATATAGGCAAAGAAATCAAATAATAGTTAGAAAATGTGAAAATTTTCGGGTTCTCACACTCTCTCCCCCTTAAGAAATTTCGTTCTCGAAATTTTACCTTCTGTTTCCTCATGTGACCCTAGAGCTTGTTGCTGGTCTACGGCATATACCTGTGCCGGTACTTTTGTTCGGTTCCCTCTTTCATTGGTTGATTTTGGTTTGACTCCGCTCACTTGTTGAGTACTAGTCTCTCGTGGCTGTTTCTTCGGGCAATTACTAAGTTGATGATCGCTACTCCCACAAATCAAACACTTCCGCCCTTTTCTCCAGCAATCACTCTCAGTGTGGTTTGCCTTCCCACAATATCCACAAGCCAAGCGAGGAACTACTGTTTAGCTTTCTCGAGAAATCTCTTCTTGTCCTATTTGGCTTCCTTTTGCAGACCATTCATCTTGTGCTCCTAATGTCCAGGGTAGTTGAGGTAAATGGTTCACTTTTTGCATTTTGGAGGGCGTTATCTTTTCTCTAGGTTCCTCAGGTATGCTACTAGATGCATCTCTTTTCCGCGTTTGAAAAGCTTTTACTTGTGCTTTTGCATCCTCAATTCTCTGCGCTTTCTCGAGAGCTTCCGTAAAAGTGTTAACTTGAACCGCCGCTAAAGCTTCTTGAATTTCCAAATTCAAGCCTTGGATGAACCGTCTTACTCTCCTTCACTCTGTAAGTACTAATTCGGAAGCGAACTTAGACAGTTTAGTAAATTTCGTCTCATATTCGGCCACACTCTGGGTCCCTTGACGCAATCCAATAAATTCATCCTCTCTCCTTTCTTGGACCAGAGGTGGAAGGTATTTTTCGTTAAATTCCCGTGTAAAGTTCACCCATGTCCAGGCGGTCTGTTCTCTTTCCCATTTTACCCTAATAACATTCCACCACGCTCGGGCCGGTCCTTCGAATTGGAATACAGTAAAGTTCACTTGTCTTTGCTCCGTGTAGTTCAAGGCCGCGAAGATGTTAATCATTGCCTCTAACCACTGTTCAGCTACATCTGGATCAGGTCCTCCAAGGAATTTAGGAGGAGCAAACTTTTGAAACCTCTTCAGAGCCCTATCCTCTCCTATCTCAGGGTTCTGGGGTTGATTCACTGGCAATTGGCTTTGTTGATCTACCAATCGCGCTAGGATGTTTGTCATTTGTTGTATCGCCATCGCTACTTGGTCTCCGGCCTCAACCCTCGGTCCACACTCTTGCTCAGCTACTGTTTCTCTTTCTTTTCTTGGTTCTTGAGCTTGCCTAGCCCCACGGCCATGACTAGCTCCACGTCCGCGACTACGTCTCCCCTCCATTCCCTTTTCTCTCTTTCTCTTTTTTTTTCAAAAGGTGATTTAGTATACAAACAAAGTAAATTGACTAAAATGGCAAGATATAACACACCAAATATGCAAGGAAACATATCAAGTTAGACAAAATCAAGCCAAATTGAAAAGCCACAAGCCAAATACACACAGTAGCAATACAGGGGCAAAACAAGAAGAAAACACGACATGCCGTTCCACACTCGGCTAAAATATTCCCCGTCCGATCTCTCACTTCCCTTACTATCCGAACTAGATAGCTGTTAACCCCTTGCACTTACTCTCACCAAACATTAGCCCATTTGTGAGATCCCGTAAAAATTCTTTATTTTAGTTATTAATTTATTTCTTTGCACCCGTTTTCCATCTTTTCTTTATTCTATAAATTTTCTAGACATTTTTATGAGTAACTAGGGTTTTAAAAATGTTTTTCTAGTACAAGTCAGTTTACGAGATTTTGGAGCGAATAGTGGACGCGGGACCCGCTAGTGCGTTAAGTGAGAGAAATTCGGCCAATTAGGTTAAGTTTTACAGAAAGGCATTAAATTACTAGGTGTTAAGAGATAATTAGAGGTTGGTTGGATATTTGATCATTGGAAAGTAAGAGGATAAGAAAGAAATCCAAAAAGTGCCACGTGTCGCGTTTCGATTGGAGCTTACTTGCCTAACTTTCTTAACTTTACTAAAAGCTTAATTTTGACCAAAATCATCTTCATTTTTCCTTCAAGGTGGCCGAAAATTAGAGAGGGAAAAGGGAGAGAAAAACTTTCATCTGTTCTCCAAATTCTTGTCCAAAACTTGAGTTCTAACCGATCAAATCGCAAACCCTTCCATAGAAGTACTAACCAAGGAGGATTAAAGCTTCTAGTGGAATAAATTTGGGAAGAAGAAGGATAAGCTACCATCTTTCTTGAGGATTAAGGTATTTTGCTTGGAACCTTAACTTTTGTTCATAATAATGGTGAATTAGTGCCTTGTGGTGGTTAAGGAGCTTGTTTTATGGATTAAAGTGAAGTTAGGTGAATTTCTTATTTTCTTGGGAATTTTTCTGTTTTCATATGATGATCATAGTTGGCTTGAATTGATGGCTTAATATGGTGAAAATTGGAGCTATTGTGCGTTAATTGTGGTTAATTGCGGAAAATTTCAGCTTATGTGCACAAATTTCCAGCTTAGGGTTCCTAATTTGAGCCACTAATTGGCTATATATGAGGGGTATTGAGACCCTAATTAGGTGTGTTTAATAGTTTGTGATTTATGTGTGAAATTGTGGCTGAATTGGATTGAGTTTGATTTGGTTTGTAGGTTGGAAAAGTAAAGGAAAAACAAGGGAAGTGCTGTCAAAATTTTCGCAGGAACCTTGGAGCAGTCTTAGGAAATTTGCTATATCTGGTTGTATAAATATCATAATTAAGTCCCGTTTGTTGTGTTTTAAACTAGATTCATAGGGTTATAAACCGTGAAAATTTCAGACCCTAGTTCTGTCTGTGTGATTTATGGTGATTTTCCAAAGTTGACTGAAATTACATACCTGTTCTGTCTTTTACTGGATGAAGCAGCGACTTGAGGCTCGAATTTGACTGATTTGTAATCTGAATCTTATAAATGTGTCTTCTAAGAAATTGTACCCCTTTGAGTCTATTTTCCGACGGTATAAATGTTATCAATTTTGGACTTAATAATAGTGAGATATGAATTTTCCAATGATGGTGCGCAAAACTGGAAAAATCCTGTTTTCCTAGAATTATTGTTACCTTCATTTTACACCTTAAGTTTAGAGTTAGTAAATCATTGTAGGTATGGTTTTGGTAGAAATAAAGGGTTTTGGGGTCGTTCTTGCCCTAGAACCAACTATTACCCCTTTTACTCAAAAGTTACATTTTATCTCCTTGCATTTGTAGTCCATTTGAATAGGCATTCGACTAGTAATCGAACCTCACTTGTGCACTCCGTTTACTGGGTTTGTGAATGCGGAAACCCTAATTTTCTTGTCTTGATTATTCTAGGATTTCTCGGTGATTAAAGCCCTACTTTGGGTAAAGACTTTTGACGTATCTTTACTTGGATTGGTGAGTGTACCACTCCCCTCAATTGTTGCTTAACTTGGTAAATGTGCTTGCAAATTGTGACTTGAATGACTGTGTCATCTGTTTATACGGTATGAGACAAGGGTGTACTTTACCACACTCGTTCTCTGGCCTGTGTAACTTGTTTCCTGTATCTACTTGAATCTTTTACCTGTGGCTAATATGGATCCCGTGTGCACTTGAATCTGTTACTTATACTTGATATGATGTCGTTTGGACGCGTATCCAACGAACCTTTCTGTGCCTGTTAAATCTGAGCTCAACCTCATGGGTAGTTACTTGATTCGAGCCAGCAAGGGCTTGGTCGAGGAAAGTAACAAACCATGGGTGCCTGTTCCTGGGAAATCTTTGGGTATTGGAGACTCTGGATTTCCGGTATACTCGAGTATTACCATCTCTGTTCCTGTTCGGCGTTCGGGCCCGGTAAGGGGTATGTTTGGTGAACGGGATTTGGCGTTCTAAGAGGGATCTACGGACATGTTTGTTTCATTAAACGTTGACGGAGGGTCAACGAGTTTGGATCAAGTACGGCAATGGGAATTGGGCTCCTGAGAGCCACCTGTATCCTTCCCATCTAAGATGTTTATTTATTTCTATATGTGCCATGTTTATTTGAGTAAATGAAAGTAAATCTCCATGATTCATGATTGCTTGTGTTTTGGGTACCTTATTGAGCGTAAGCTCACCCCGTTCCGTCACCTTTATTTTTCCTTACAGGGTTCAACTTGTTGGAAATCCTGATTTTTGAAGAAAAGAGTAGAGCTAGTGATAGACATCCCTTTTGATTATGCTCCTCTGTATAAGAAAACCCTAATTGTACTTTGAGCAAGTATTTTCCCTTTGACTTGTAAAGTTCCAACGTTTGTATATAAGTAATTATTCCTGTTTTCTTTGTATATTTGTTGATGAATGTATGCCTTTGTGTTCTTGGTTTGGTAAGCTCCGATTGTTGGTTTTTCCCTGGGTTCTATCGCGCGTCTAGGGTTGGTGTGATTCGACTTCGTAGTTCTGGCGAGAGCTGGGCAGGCGGTCCGCCAAACCCTTTGGTTCGTCTTAGGGGAAGGTGGGACTGTCACACCATTCCTACTCCCCACAATAAAGATCGCAAGTCCTTAGTATTACTCTCAACTCCCGCGTACTCGGGTACAAGAATCGGAGATAATTCACCACTCGAGTTGGCCAGTCCCAAGAGTAAATTATCTACAATCGAGATTCCTACCTGACGTACATATCTATTATCCTCAAGTACCATGACAAAGATTTAAGTCCTATAACGTTCCATGATTCATAGCTTATGCTCGAAAGAACACTTAGTCCTTCACACTTATTCACGGAATCAGGACCATACACCACTTGGCCCATGCTCACTCCGCATAGAGACCACGCGAAGTGGCTCTGATACCACCTGTGACAGCCCCACCTTCCCCTAAGGCGAACCAAAGGGTTCGGCGGACCGCCTGCCCAGCTCTCACCAGGACTCGATCACTCTCTTCAACCAAAATAAGATATAACCTCGAGGATAAGCGAAAACAATTTCCAAACTTGAAACGTTATACTTACATTCCTTCCAATCTCAACCAGATGTACAGTCCCAATGTAACAAAAGCTCTTAGTTCCCAATACATTCAACCCTATCCAAACCCTAGAGCGAGTACAAAAGCCAAAACAATACAAAAAGGCTAGACTATGCTATTCTACACAGGTCTCTCGCCCTTGCTCGCAACCCCTGTAAGGAAAACAAATGGCGTGGGAATGAGCTAAAAGCCCAGCGAGGTTCTATATACAAACCAATCAGTTAAACAAGGACATTAATCATGTAAGAACAAGTAACCCAGAAAACATTTACGATATGAAAGCAATAGTAACACATTCATTAAAAGGATACATGCTCACGAGGAGCCATTCGTTCATTCATTCGCCTAACATTTTCCTTATTCCTCCAATCATTAAAAACATGTTTGTAAGTGAAAACCCCTTCATTTCTTGTCATTCGTTCATTCATTTCATTTCCCCCTTCTGGCCAATTCATTGGCCAGTCTCCACCCGACAACGTGGTCATACTCGAGTATACCAAATATTAACCCAGGGTCACTAGTCGCCTGACCGAGTCCGCTTCTGGCTCGAGTCGACCGGTAACGAAGGGCAAGGGCCCAGTCAGCCAAAAGGCTTACATTCATGCACAAGTAGCATTTAATCATTCAATCATTGAAAATTTCACGTTCATTTAGGTCGAGTGCGATAAAGTACACACTCGCCTAGCAAAATTCATTTTAGAAAACATTGGAAACATAACATACCTCAATCACGTATTAAAGCAACAAATCCAAATAGTCACAATAGTTCACATAGTCATTAGAAACAAAACGTATATAGAACACTCACCTATATAAGCAAAATAACGTCCAAAGTTCCTTCCGGATAACACCCTTAATCACAAGAAACCCTAAGATAACCATGAGAAAATATTACAGTTCAACCATCAAAAGTTTAGGTGAATCAAAGAAAATTCAAATAACTACTAGTACGAGGTACAAGTATGATTTTGGAAGTGAAAAGAGTGCATTTAGATCAAAGGACATGAGTAACTAAGAGTTTTCCAAACCAAACATAAATTTAAACTCAAAGGGGTTTTAGAAAATTTCATCGGAAAAATTTGAAACAGGTGCCACGTCAGAATCCGGCCAGAATTTGGCCGGATTGGCGGTCGGATTCAAGGCAGAGAGCAATCCAAAATTTTTTCATCTTCCCCTGTCAACCGGCCCAAGACTTGGCCGGATATGAAAAACAGTTTTTTCTCTGTTTTCGTAGAACTCTTTGTTTGGCCTCAAAACTAACACATATGCAAAGAAATAATGTGCAACAAAGGTCTTGGTTAAAATCATATGAAAAAGGTAGACAAATACCTTGAATCACCCTAAAGTCTTGCGCATTAAAAATAGGTTTTGTGGTCGAGGAAACCCTATACAACTCCCTTTTGTTTTGGAAGGAAAATGAGTAAATATTTGAAGTTCAAAACTCGACATTTGTAGCTAACTATCATGGTTAAAATGGTCATCATATCACCATGCAAAAATGTAATAAGTGCAAGTACAAGTTAGCTCATATAACACTACTCAAGTGGAACTAAGGATATCTAAGCAAAGTAAGTCCAATGCATCACAAAATCACATTTCAAATCTCATTTTCATTCACTCAAACTTCAAGACAATAAATGGACAGCATTTCCCCTTGAATTCCTTCACTTTCCATGATACAATCCAACCACCAAAATCATACCATTCAACCACAATTTCACAAACACATCATAGGCTATTAAACACCCTTATAATACAACCAATTGATAGCTTCACAACCAACCACAATAAAGCCCTAATTAGAAACCCTAATCATGCTCAAAATTAGAAACCCTAAAAACTGAAATTATGCACCCCAAGCTGGAATTTCTTTAGGCAATTGAAACTAACACCAAAAACACTAGTTTTCTCACATATCAAAGCTAATAAAACATGGCCAACCATTAAGCTTCATGTATGGGCAGAAAAATTCACTATAAAACTGAAAATCCACATATCACCACTCTTAACCAAGAAAGTTTGCTCAAAACTACCAAAGTGGCAACCACAAGCCACTAATTTCCATCTATTAGAAGCAAAGACGGATGTTCTTAGCAATTTACCTTAAAACCTCAAAGAAAATGGTTAGCTTTAGACTTTCCTCCTCCAAAACAACTCCACCAAAGCCTTTAGACTTCCTTAGTGATCACTTGTATGGAGTGGATTCCAATTTTGGTTGGCTAAAACTCAAGATTTGAGCAAGGTTGGAAGCTAGAAATTGAAGAGCTCTCTCTTGTTTTCCTCCCACAAAAGGGCCGGCCAAGAGGGTAGAAAATGAGGGAAAAAATTGGTCAAAATTGGTTTTAGTAAAGGTGAGAAAGACTTGGTCAAGTTCAACTCCAATCGGTTCGCGACACGTGGCCTCTTGAATGTTTTAAGCTTATCTTCTCTCTCCCAATGATTCATCTATCTAGCTAACCTCTAAACCATCTCCTAGCACCTTGTAGAATAATATCACTTAATATTTCATCACCTAATCGACAAAATTTTATCGCACCAGCGGGTCCCACATCCAATAATGCACTTCAATTTAACGCACACTAACTTATACCAGGAAAATGATTTAAAAACTGTACTTACTTGTAAAATGTATAGAAAATTTAATATTTTAAAGGACAATACAAGAATATAGGCAAAGAAATCAAATAATAGTTAGAAAATGTGAAAATTTTTGGGTTTTCACAGATATCTTGAATTCATGTAGTAAATCAACATATTCTTTTTGGTTGTCAGGAGTGCATCTACAGTTTATATAGATTGGACGAGAGTTATCACTTTGTGCTAAGATGAATTTTCTTTAACACATTAGTCGTGACTTTCACTCTCTCTTCAAACTCAGAGTGGACCATCACTCACATCTTCTTCTTTTCGGATCATGATTGTAATATGTTGATTAAGGAAACGGTACTTTATTGATCTTTACTCTTCCAAAAATGGTTTCAATTCTTGCATTAAATAAATCACCATAATGTATGAAAAAATTGGTGACTCATTTTCTTAAAGTACTTTTTCTTTACTGGAGCAAGTTTCTTTTCTCCTTAATAATTTTACTTTGTGTTGGCATACTTAATTTCTCAAGGACAGGTCATTTCAAGTTCTTTGCTTGTGAACCAAGTTTATCAAAGATAGAAATACGCTTTGATTTATTTCCCATTCTATAAAAAACGGACCTTTTTCAACTTGTGACTTCTTTTTCTACATTCATATATAGAAACTTGTCCTTTTAATTGTTATACAATATGGAAAAGATGGTTTCGCACCCCATTTTTAAAAGAAAAAATAACGCGTTTAGAAAAAATTAATTTTTGATTGAAAATGAATTTTTTATTTAAAGAGAAAATAAGTAAAGCAAAAGAGCCTAAAATGGGGTTTAAAAGTGCGAAGATTTTGGCCCAAAATATAGTTTAAAAAGGGTTTTTAATAAAAATATGAGTTGCTACTTGGTATTGAGTTAAGGTGTACCAAGTCACCTAAAATGAATTTTGAATAAAAAAAAAGTAGAAAAATCCTTTCTAAACGACTCCAAATCTTCGAAAATCAGAGAAAGTGTTCGGGAGTCACATTTGAAGAAACGGAAGGTAAGGATAAAATCCAAGGCACCCTTTCAACCTAGCCAACGCTAGTTGCGTGATTTAGTCAAAAGTTTTCTTAATTTAACCTAAAAAATTTATCACATTTGGATGTCACTATAAGGATGCACACCCTAAACCTAGGAGGATGTCGGGGGGTTAGAATATCTCTTCGAAGTCAATTGATGCAAATTCACATTAATTGCGACGCTCAAAAAGTAAATATTTGAAGAGATCACGAATATGCAAAATTATGAGACTCGAAAAAGAAAAGAAAAATAATAATATACAAATATACATGATCTAAAGGAATGCATCATAACGGGTGCGGGGAGCTAATATTCGTGACTCAATTTTCCCTTTTATAGAGGGAATACGAGCGTGCTAAGGCTAGAAAAGCCATACTCGTCCATATCCCATATTTAAGGGGAAATTTCCCTAATCTAATCAAACAAAATGTACTAACCTAGTTCAATACTTAAATGGAATGCAAGTCTAATGTCATGTCTCACACATAGGGATAAGGAATATACATATAGGGGAAATATCATGCAAAAATGGTAAGGACGCTAAAAAGTAGAAAATATGTATGAAATGTCATAATTTGTCACACAAACATGATCACACAAACACAAACATGGTTAAGCGTTGGACTAGCCCATGTCTATAAGTTCTCACTAGCGTTGGACTAGTAAGGAATTAGAAAGGGGGGCCACAACTAGCGTTGGACTAATGTGGTGACGTCATGTATTTATTACAATCAAATAATCATGTAAAACATAATAAAGCAAATAAACACATAAATCACATAAAACACATAGCAAATAACCATGATATCTAGATGCAAGACCCTAAGAAAGCGAGTAACACGTAAACACACAAAGCATGCAAAACACACAAAGCAAATAAAACGAATAAAAACCTAACTATTACATTTGGGAGTTCTAACTACAATCTAAAGGGGAAATAAATAAACAAATAAATAAAATAAATACCTAACTATTACAATTTTGGCATTTAAATGCTTTCCAAATAATCAAAAATTAAATTAAATAAATACACAAAATTAACAAATAAAGTGACTAAATAAATAAATGAAATAAAAACATTGAAAAGGCATGCAATTACACACATAAAAGTCACATAGGGGCACACAGGATTAAATAAAGGATAGATTATACCTCCATTGAATTGGCAACCTAAGGAAATGGCAATTTTTCTTATTTACCCTCCAAAACAAATAAAAAGGTCAAGGCATCACTTTAATTAACAAATAATCACATGAAATGAAAATAAACACGAAATTGAATCAATTAAAGTATTTACATAAAAATAAACAACCCATGTTCAAGAAATTAAAACAAACAAGGACATAATTGAAACATTTAAAAAGTTTTAGGGGTCTAAAATGAAATAAATTAAAATTAAGGACTTAATGTGACGCCCCCACTTCTCCCAAGGGCGAACCAAGGGTATCCGCGGAACGGCCTGCCCAGCTCTCGCCAGGACTCGATACAATTTCAATTTCAAACTAAGATAAACAACTAAAAGAATGACAGTCGAAGTAAGAAAAAGTCACTTCCTTAAAGAAACTTTCAAGTGTTGCAACTCAAGTTCTCAAAAGTACATCACTTTCCTCAAAATACAGACTCCCAAAAAGTAGTCTAATCCATTACATTAATATTCTAATCAAAAGGGCCATCAAGTCGACCTCTCCATAATTCCTTCCATTTCGGCTCCTGTTAAGGAAAACAAATCTACGGGGTGAGCGAATGCTCGTGAGACGCAAGAAAAACTTGCAAAAACACGTAATTTAAATGACAATATCATTTAAGCGAGAAATAAAGCTGTAACATTCAACCAGTTTACAATTTTCAATTAAAACACCTTACTGAGGATACATGAGCTCTCAAGAGCTAATTCCTACTTGCTTCGACAAAGTTCAATCCAAAACTTTCTCATGATGACATTCCGTCACCCGTGTAGGTAATTAAGTCGGTGGAACTTCACTTATTCCATTTATGGTTCTGAGTCGACATGAGAGGTACCTCCCACCCAAATTGGTGTGGTACATGCTATCGCTCAGGGAATCGATTATGTGTTTGTGGTTCTGAGTTGACATGAGAGGTACCTCCACCCGAATCGGTATGGTACATACTATCGTTCAGTGGTCGATGAGACATCGCTCCAATCGACTTATACTTTATTTATGACTCTGAGCCGACATGAGAGGTACCTCCCATCCGAATCGGTGTGGTACATACTATCGCTCAGTGGTCGACGAGGACATCTCTCCAATCACCTTAGAATGGTTTATGGTTCTGAGACGACATGAGAGGTACCTCCCACCTGGATCGGTGTGGTACATACTACCGCTCAGGGAACCGACTACAATTGTTTTTGGTTCTCAGCCGACATGAGAGGTACGCCCACCCGAATCGGTGTGGTACATGCTATCGCTTAGAGAACTGATCAATTATTTTAGGGTTTTGAGTCGACATGAGAGGTACCTCCCACCGAATCGGTGTGGTACATGCTATCGTTCAAAGACTCGATTATACGATTACAATTATAATAGTCGATGACATTCAATCCAATCAAAAAATACCGTTATAAGCCGATGAGCGCACTCCAATCGGCAGTCATACAGTTCAATTATGAGTCGAGGAGATTCACTCCAATCGACTTCAAAACCAGTTCAATGCAAAAAAAGTTCGAGTAATCACATAACAAGTTGAGTATCATGTTAGGTAAAGGAGAGCTAGTGCGATTAAGTACACACTCGTCTCATCAAGATAATATTCATGTATTTAAGCAAATAATCAAGTAGAAGCAGCAAACCATGCACTTGACATTCACCGAAAGTCAAGGCAAGAGGAGCAAGCGAGAAGTCAGACGAGCTCTTCAGCGTTCTCGTGACCACCTGAGACATGCACATTCATGATTACCTAGGTACTCGACCAAGGTTAATAAGAAAACATTTTCTCGCTCCCACTCTCAAGGTCATAGTTGAAGTCAAGTTAAAGGAGTCTTTCTCGTTAAATCATTGAAATAACGCTCAAAAGCGAGCTCACAAGTCGTTTTCGAGTTAAGTCTTGGTAAATAATCTCAACTCCAAAAGAAAAATACCAATTTTACTTTCAGCACGAAAATCGAGAAAAAGGTAGATGGTTTTCATTCCTCAAAACTTCTAATCTCACATCCGAACTTAAAAATACAAAGAGCGTTCACATTTTTAAACTAATGTAGTCAAAACTCATTCAAAACTTCCCTAATTTCATTGTAAATGTTAAAGCCAAAGGTTCCAAGTTTTGAGTAGAAAACTAGTGAAATTCTCCAAGAATCACTCAAGTTAAGATGCTCCATTTTTAAAGCTTAAACTCATGGAAATCGAGGGCATAAAAATAGAGGTTGAAATCCATCTCTCAAGTATAAAATAAGGTGCCATTAACCAAGGAAGTTGAACAACCAAGAAAATACTTCAAAGAGGGGTTTAATCATTTAGAAATCAAGATTTAAAACAAAGGTTTAAAGTTCTAAGGAACCTTGTATCTAACCATGAAATTAGTTCTAAAACGGATCAACCATCTCAAAGGAAGGTTAAAAGTGCTTAAGAGAGTACTTTGTTTAAAACCAGAAAATTTCGCGCTTGGTGCGACACTACTTGGAAAAATCATATCTCGAGTTCCATAAGTCCAAAAATTGGAAACTTTATACCGTTGGAAACTAGACTCAAAGTACTAAAAGTTCTTAGAAGACACTTTTCCATGATTCCAAATGGAAGATATTCAAAATTCAGCTCAAAGTTGCTATTTTAGGCTTACCAAGACAGTTTTGGGTTGGTTTTTGGCCAACTTTGGAAATTCGGAAAAATTCACAGATTGCGAGCTAGCCTCTGAAATTTGGAACTCAATTAGAGTTACAAACAAAGTTTAAAACACAACAAACAGAACAAGAATCGGAGTTTTGAGCGCCAAGATATAGCAGCTCAAAGTTGCTGAAAAAGTGAGACCGTTTAGATAATTTCCAGGTTTAAACCACGAACTTTGGGACTTTGGTTGAGTATCGAAATGGACTCGGAATGACACCAAATTTGGCAGTATTACACTACCATATAAGGGCTATTCCTCTGTAAATTTTCATGCAAAAATTCACACGGGAAGTCGGTTAACAAAATCACTAAAGTCCCACGAATTTCCAAGGCAAATCTGTCTTTGTATGCAAATTTTCCTTTTCTAAATATTCGGCCAATGAAAACATCTCAAATATGGTTCATTTATGTAGACAATGTCTAAGAACATCCAAGATGTGTTTGGTAGGTGGTTAACACCAAGAATTTCGAAACAACAAGTCCCAATCAAGGTTAAGGCAATCAACTAGCCAAAAAGAGGGTTTTCAATCCCTGAGTCAGTTTCGAACTTCTGCTACAACTCACTCATTCAACTTGGAATTGAGCGTGGTTGGTGGCGTTGAAAACTAGATTTATAAATATACAATGTCTTAGAAGAAAAGTGTTCTCAAAATCTGTCCACAACTAGCTCATATTTGAGCATCAAGTCGCAGCTCAAAAACAGGGCTTCCAGTACAGACGAGAAACAGAACAGGCAAATTTACAAGGTTGGTACGGCTAGTTCAGATGGAATCAGGACGGGAATTTTGTACCATTGGAAAACTGGGAATGTCCTAGTTTCTAGTGCCGCAAACAGCACTCGATTTGGACATCGGAGTAAAACGTTATGACCGAAACAAAAACACTGCCAGAGTACACTGGACATCCGTTTCCAGTTTTGCTAGAATTTCGAAATCTCAACATTTAACCATCCAAATCACGTAATTTTTTGATAAACTTTCTACACAACCCACACAACATATTTACATCAAAAACAAGTCAATAGAAACCACAAAAAAATGCACTAAGGTGCACGGACATAGCAAGGGCAGAATTGTCCCTTTTTGCTCAACTCACTCCTTTGAGTTTTCTTTCAACAACACAACTTATTTCCACTAGATTAAACACTAATCCACATAAACAACATCAAATATCATCAAATCAGTTCCACCAAGCCATTGTGGGATTTCCATAGAGCCCACAACCAATTTCCAACATAAATAAAGCTACCCACATGAAATATATGAGCTTATAAGTGCAATATAACTTCTATAAGTCAAGATTTGAGAGGTTGATCATCACTTACTTCTTAGATGATCAAGGCAAGAAATTTCGGTCCTTTTAGCCCAAGAAAAATCGTGAGATGAAGCTCCTCTCCTAGCTTGAGTTGCTCTCCAAGTTGATTTGCAAAGTGTGTGTAAATTTTTGAGGAGAAAAGGTGCAAGATTTGAAAGTGGAATGATGATGGGTTTTGTTCTTCTTTTTTTCTTGGTGAAGCCTCGGCTTGCTAAGGAGGAAGAAAGGAAGTGACGTTGCTGATGAATGAAGCTTCCTTGTGGAAGCTTATAAGTTTGTGGACAAGAATTGCTCAAAAGTCAACTAAGAATAGTGTGCGTACGCGCGCGTTTCGTGCTCGATTCCTTTCGAGTTTGTTTCACTTGTGCACTAAACCTCTAATGCACTTCCATTCATATTATTATTATTCACTCTTAATGGTCTAAAAATAAGGGTCTAAAGTCCCTCAATTAAAACGCGCGTGTGAAAACGCGTACTTCCGATTTGTGCGCGATAAAGTGAAATTTCTAAGAAATTCTTATAACGATATGGGTCACTAGCTAATACTTGATTTTAAACATAAAAATACCTATTTTAAGACTAATGTACAAGTCTCCAAATTTTCCAAACTTATTGTATCCCCGATTCGATATTGACTCCAATCGCGTATTCACTATTCTCACTTATCTAGCCTTCCAAAAATTAATTTTCGTAACAAGTCATTTTAAAAATACATGCAAGCCATAGTTCCATGTAATTGGGTCTAAAAAGGTTGAAATAAATTATTCGTAGAAAACGGGGGGATAAATATTTAAATAAGCCAGTAAAATAAGATAAAATAAGTAAATTTTTGGATCCTCACACTTAAGATGAAACCTATCAAAACCAAAAATGATAAAATTCACAAAAATAAAATAAAAACCTATTTGCTATAATTAAACAACAAAAATTCCCCCAATATTTAATTGTTATATAAAAAATCCAAATAAAACTATAAATCTAGCAAAAAATATTAAACCTTCAAATTTCGTCCTAACTTCACTAAAAAATCTATCCAAAAACCACATTAAATCATATCAAAGAAAACTAACATTTAAAAAAGGACCAGATTGGTTAAATTTCCAATTTTATGGGCCATAGTAGAATAAGGGGAGACTTGAGGGGCTGAAATGCAATTTATGGAAATACTTCATGCAACGCACGAAGAAACTTTCTGCAATTTTTCTTTTCAGCTATGAACTACAACAGCGGCAACCACAGTCCAACATTAAAACATCATTTGATCTTGCATTAAAAGGGCAAAAATGGAGCCTTTTTATGTAACGCAAACATTAAACCAACAATGCAGCAAAAAAACATAAGATTCAAAGCCTAATGCAAGAACATGCATCCCAACAAATCCATCATATTTTGCAACTTCAGAAATTTATTCAATGCAAGAAAATAGCAATGAACTTCAGTGAAACCCACGAATCCATCAGCTAACTCCATAGGAACCCTAATCTAACAAGAAATCATACAATGACACAAGATCAAAGATGCAACAATCCCAAGTTTAGTGAACAATTATCTTTATTTTATCATATTTCTATGAGCACATTGTCTTTACTTTACTTCATTACCTTAATTTCCTAGATATTTTTATAAGTGAGTCAAGTTTTAACTCATTTTCTTGGTATAAGTTAGTACATGTTAAGTGTGAGAACCCTCACTTAAAAATATAACTTCTCCTAAATCACTTGCATTGCCCTAAGATTAAATCAATTATAACATTTCCTTGCATTGCATTTCATTGCTTTTACTTGAATTGTAACATTTCCTTGAGTTGCCATTATTTTATTTCACCACCTGCATTATGACCAAATATCCCTTTTACTATGTGTAAGACTTTATTTAATGGTTTAAGGGTGTTAATTAGGTATTGGAACATTTGGAGGGTAGAAACTTCATTAATCAAAGATTAAAGGAAGAAATGGCCAAGATTGAGCCATGTGGCAAAACCCTAATCATTCATCTTGTTTGACCAAAGGAATTAGCAAAATTTAAACCAACTTAGCTCCATTATCTCCTCCATATGGCCGGACACTTGAAGCTTCCAAGAGAGAGAGAAAACTCCATTTTTCTTGCTTTTAAACCCTAGCTTGATCCTTGAGCAAAAATCAAAAAGTGAAGGAACCTAGCTTAGTTGAGTTAACTACCTTCAAGCCTAGTGTGTGTTTCAAGCTTGGAGCTTTTGTTTTGGTGGCTTTTGGGTGATTCAAGCTTCACTTAAGGAAGGTAAATGATCTTTGAATCTTAGCTTTATAGAGTTATATCAAGTGTTTAAAGTTTTAATGGCAAACTAGGAGTTGAATGGATGATATTTGTGGTGAACTTCTTGAACTAAACAAGTGGAAGTAGGGTTGGTTGTTTTGCATACCATGTGTTTGATATTTTGTCCAAGCTTTGTTTATGGTTTTACTTGATGTATTAACATGTTTTGGACCCTTTTTGAGCTAAGGACAACTCTTGGAATGATGCTTAAGTTAACTATAATGAAGGGATGAAGGTTGGTGTTGCAAGGGAACTTGTGGACTGTTTTGGTTTCTCTTTGCTGTCCAGCCATGGAGTGGAGAGTTTTCCTTGATTTTTGTGACCCATTCGCACCTTAATTAAGCCTAGGAAACTTGGCTAAACATTGGTTAAGCTTATGTGTGAGTTGAGATGGAAATGAAGCAAGCAAAGTGGTTGTTTTGGGTAACTAGTGGACTGTTTTGGTTCTCCTTTGTTGGCTAGATTGTTTTGGTTCACTTAAGCATTATGTATGTTACATTTTAAGCCCCAATGGTGCTCGATAACTTGATCCCCTGCATATGAACTCTAGGAGGTTGAATTGGATGAATTTGAGTCAAAACAAGTGAAGTTGGCAAGAGGAAATAGAGTAATTTTGTTAGGGTTTGAGCTGATCAGAACTGAAAAATCAGCCAACTTCCCCGGATCACTGGTATAGATAGCAGAGGAACTAGAGTGTACGTTTGGTACCGTTGGAAAGCCCTTTGAGTCTAATTTCCAACGCAGTTAACAGTACCTGATTCCGACATTCCCACAGTGACATATGGTCGTTTTTCCAAGATTGTGCGGGCGCGACTGTTTTACCCGCGAAGACTATTTTGAACTTAAATGAGATTTTCCTTTTGCTCAACTTTCTTGCACTTATCAAACTTGTTTTCTTATGACCTTTTACTGCATTTTGGGTCTAACTTGCATGGTGAATTGAGTAGATCTAACCACTCACTTGGTCACCTAATGAACTTACATTTGGATTGAAAAATGAACCACGAATGTTAACGACTTTCACTCGTTGCCCTGGGATTTGGGAAACGGAGGTGATGGTTATGTGCTATATATATGCCTTGATTGTGCTTGACTTGTAAGTGCTGAACGGTAGCATGTACCACACTCCATCTGAGTGGGATGTGCCTCTCATCCCGTCTCAGTACTTTTATCCTGATTAACTCGATTGGAGAGTTATCTCGTCGACACTAGTGCTGAGCGGTAGCATGTACCACACTCCATCCGAGTGGGAGGTGCATCTCATTCCTTCTCAGTACCTCTATCTTGTTTTGTCGAGTGGAGTGTTATCTTCTCGACTAATTGGTCTGCTCGAATATTACCACCGCTGTTTATTTCTAAATACGGAACGTTAAGTGACAACTAACGTCTCCAAGCTTTACTGTGTGAGCGTTGGATAATAGCCAACGACTCCAATCTTGATTATCTGAATACTTGGGGCTATAAGCCATATCCTGAATTTACTGTATATCTGGGACTATAAGTCCAACCCAGGGCTAGTTGGTCGAATCGAGCCAACAAGGGCTTGGTCGAGGAGATCGACGAACCTTGGGTACTTCTTAGACGTTCGGGCAGGTAGGGGTTGATCGGTGGACGGAAACTGGTGTAAAGTGGAGATCTACGGACGTTATACTTTCGTGGTTGACGGAGAGTCAACGGACCTTGATCAAGCTACTGTGGAACTTGTTCTTGAGAGCAACCTATATCCTTTGCCCTGAATGTGTTCTTTTTTTTTCTGTACCTTTTTGCATGATTTATCTGGCTATTTGCTTAACTATATATTGGGTCATGATTTATTTGAGTTTGACTTGTTTCTTGATGTCTGGGTATGCTATCTTGCATCGTACTTTACCTGTTTGGTTATTTGGGAACCTCACTGGGCTTTTAGCTCATTCCACGCCATTTGTTTTCCTTACAGGTATGAGAACGTGAGAGGTTGAATTGAGGAAAGTCTCGCTTTCTTCTAAGATTGTTAGTTGTTCGAGCGTGTACTTCATAGATATCTAGCCTGCTTGTTTGGTTCGATTTTTTGTAAGTCTGATTCTTTGATTGTATTTATAGGTCGTGTGGATGTTGGAGGACCATGAGTGTATATGTTAAAGGTTGAAAATTCATATCGCTTTTGTTATCAAGGTTTTTATTTGATAGTTTTCATGAATTGTGACTGAGTCCCGGCGAGAGTTGGGCAGGCGGTCCGCCAAACCTTGGGTACGCCCTAGGGGGAGGTGGGGCTGTCACAAAAAATACTTTACCACAGCTGGACCAGGATCAACTATGAACACTTTGCAAACAATCAATTCATTCATTCATGGCCTCGAAATTCTGGTCCGTTATTCGCTTTATATCACCCTTTAATGCTTCTGCAAAAATTTTAAAATCAAAAGTTTCGAAGCTTCCTTCTCCACTGTAAGACATTTTAAATATTAAACCTGCAAGAGAATGGTTAGTAATAAAGATTTGGAAGTTCCTTACTCAATCCCTCACGTGTTTGCACTTACTCTCGTGTATCACACGATAAAGAACCACATAAGTACAGCATTTTATAGACTCAATGAAAAACTCGAAATGACTCAAATAATAGGAAAACAAAGCTGAATAGAATGGAATTTAATAGCTGGAAAGACACAAAACACACGGCTGAAATTTTAGGAACCTAGAAGAACTCTACCCAGTTTAATCAAATCTAGAAATTTTGCCAATGGACTCGACTTTTAGGATGAAGAAACTAATGGAAAGCTGCTGGAAATTTGGTTAAAGCTGTTGGATAACTAATCCTTTAAGCAACAAAAACCAGCAAGGAAAAGGAATCCTAAACCGACTAGGAAAACCATAAGGAAAGGAAGTATAAGACTTGAAACTGTTGGACAATTTATTTGGACCATTTTGGCTGTTAATTCCCTCCCTTTCCCAACTCAAATTAGGTTTAAAACATCCCCTTAATTTTGACTAAGAGGCACTAGGAAAGGAAGATGAATTTGGAAAGAAGAAAGGATTTGGAAATCCGGTTACAACTAGGACAAGTGTAACGACTAGTTAGGGTTTTTATTTCCCTTTTCTTTAATGCAGCTCTTTCCCTTTTTTTTGTTTCTTTTCTGGAAATTTTTTTCAGCCGAATTTATGATGCTTCCAAAATTTTAGAATTTCAAGATTGTTGCTCAAGACTTGCTAATTGATGAATTCCTACAAGCGCATAGGGTCGATCGTAGTAATAATTTGCCTAAAGTATTCCAGGGTTGAACCCACAAGGATGAGTTAATTTTCTACTTTAATTATTTTAACAAAATCACAAAATTTAAATTCAAGGAGTTGTATTTTATAACTAAACAATAAAATAATAAGCAATTCAAATAAAATAGTGGTGAGAAAATAATAGACACGAGTCTAAGGTTTCAGGTTTTATTCCAGAATTTGAGTTAATTATTTAGTTAATTTCTTAACAAACCATGAATGCTTTACACAGTTATATTTTAGATTATCTCTTGATACATTTAAAATGTACCTAATTAAATCTTATGTTTCTCTCGAGATCACAAGTATTCATTAAACCCTTTAAGAATTTCGGTGATATAAGTGCGTCATACAAATCCTAACATACTCTCGTGATTAGGCTAAGTATGTTTATTTATCTAGTGCACGGTTGTATATCCTTTCTCAATTCAATACAAACCCTAAGAGCATGTCTATTGTGGTCAAACATAAACATGTAACTAAAATCAAGATAGATAAATCATAGCAAAAAGCAAGAAATTAAACTAAAAAATTAATCAAATTCCTTCATAAAAACCCTAACCCCAGAAACAATTTAGTTCAACGTGATTAGGAAATTAAAACTACGAATTCAAAGAGTTGCTACTAAGATAAGAAAAAGAGTAAGAAAACTTCTCAATTGCTCGCTCCAATCCTCTCCTTGCGCGCTCCTTGATTTGCCTTCATTTGATCTTGATCTTTCAAGAGTAAACTATGAAAAGATGTTAAACTAGGCTAGACTAATGTTTTTTCGTGCCTAAAAATGTCCTAGATAGCCCCTATTTATAGTTTCTTAAAGTAGTATCTAAAACGGGGTAGGATTGGGCTTATTGGAGCTGAAAAATGTCAATTTTGCGTATTTTCCCAATGAACTCCAGCAAAAAGACCAGCCTAAAGATCGCCACCGAAGTTGCATCGAATGCCTTGACCAAAAGAACTCTGGCATGAACATCAGAGCACATTGCAAAAGATTTGCAGACGTATCACTTCAGATCCACACACGGATTGAATTCAAGGCCAACAATCTCCATCATTGAAGCGAATCAGCTCTTCTTCAAAACACGAAAGTGGTAGCCCTTTGAACTAGCTTTCTAATGCCACAAGGATCATGTCATTTGGAAGTCTGGGTACTGAGATATGCCTAAAATATTGAGATCTGATCATAAGAGCATTGCAACGCAACTATACTTCAGTAGTTTGGACTTTTGACTATGAAAGTGAAACTCCCCTGATAACAAATGGAGTGCTAAAAATCAAGTGGGTGAGTGAAGTTGCTAGTTACCAACCAATAGTCAAGCTCAAAAAGCCGTTCTACCAACCTAAAAGAATGAGTGAACACTATAAATAGAGGTTAAACACACCATATAATAACTTACACTAGAAAGCAATAAAATTGTAAAGAACTAAACACCGCCATTAATCTCAAACAAAAGAAAATATTAAAAAAATTAAAATTAAAAAAGTCGGGTTGCCTCCCAAGAAGCGCTAAGTTTAACATCTTTAGCCAGACGAGGCAATGTGATTATGGTAGATGGAAATGGCTCAGATGATTCCACTCCATTCAGCGCATGCACCTGAGATTTTTCATAACATTGATCATCAAAAACTCGCTTTCGAACCACCCAAGAGGCATACTGGTGATGATTTAGCCCGAGCATCAACTCCAAGCCTTGCTTTGTAACATACTTCTCATCAGATAAATCGTCAATAGCATTAAGATATGAACAAGATTCACGGCTTACCTGGGAACCTAGGTGGTCACATAGGGGTGATCCCTTGATTTCTCCATGATAAATTAGGGATATTTCTCCACCCCTCATTATATGTATTACAAAAGAGATCATTCATTTCAGAACATGGCTCTAAAGACTGAGTTTCACATTTTAGCAATAATTGCATCTGATGCATCTGATGACTCAATTCGACCACTTGTGAACCAAATCCTTAGAAGTAGACACTTCATGAACACTTGCTCTTTTACCTTGACTTGCCTTTTGTTGAGAGTTACTAGCAAGTAACTCGTTTATTACAACCAATTCTTCCGGAGTTTTATCACCAATGTACCCCCTGCTGCAAAATCTACCATGTTTTGAGTTGTGAAAGTCAGCCCATCATAGAAACACTATACTTGTAGAGCCAATAGATACTGGTGATGAGGACATTGAGCAAGCAGCAACTTAAATCGTTCCTAAGCTTCATGAATGGTTTCTCCCTCCATTTGAGCAAATGAGCAAATCTTATTCCTTAAATCAATGGTTTTCTGTGGAGAGTAGTACTTGGTCATAAAGATATTCTAAACATCTTCCCAAATTCTCAAGAATCTCTCAGGTAAGTTTAGTAGCCAAGATTTAGCACAGTCCTTGATGCAGTAGGGAAAACACCTCATCTGTAGATCATCTTCTGATATCCCAATTAATGGAAATATGCACCACCGAGTAAAATTCTCGGATAAAAGATAGCTGGTCTTCATTAGGTAAATCATGAAAAGTAGGAAGCATATTAAAATGCAAGATCTTGAGCTCGTAATTTGTAGCCCCATCACTTAGTTAGATACATTGTGGAGAAACTGCTATCATGGGAAATTGGATGTCCCTCAGACAAAGTCTAGCAGGTGGAGCTGGTGGTGGATTTTGGTTGTTAGGAATGTCTAAAGCCATCTTAAACCAAGGTACTTAAGCAAGAAAAACAAAAACAAAAGTGAAGAAATAAAAATAAAAAACAAAAAATAACTAAAGTAGAAAACTTAGCGTCGTCCCCGACAATGATGCCAAAAACTTGATCGATGAATTCCTACAAGTGCACAGGGTCGATCGTAGTAATAATTTACCTGGAGTATTCTAGGGTCGACCCACAGGGACGAATTAATTTTCTATTTTAATTATTTTAACAAAATCACAAAATTTAAATTCAAGGAGTTATATTTTATAACTACACAATAAAACAATAAGCAATTCAAATAAAGTAATGGTTAGAAAACAATAAAGACGAGTCTAGGATTTCAGGTTTTAATCCAGAATTTGAGTCAATTATTTAATTAATTTCTTAACAAACCATGAACACATCACATACTTTTATATTTTAGATTATCTCTCGATACATCTAAAGTGTGCTTAATTAAATTTTACGTCTCTCTCAAGATCGCAAGTATTCAATTAAACCCTTTAAGAACTTCGGTGATATAAGTGCATCATACAAATCCTAACCCACTCTCGTGATTAGACTAAGTATGTTTATCTATCTAGTCCGCGGCTGCATATCCTTTTTTAAATTCAATTCAAGGCCTAAGAGCATGTCTATGGTGGCCAAACATAAACATGTAATTAAAATAAAGATAGATAAATCATAACAAAAGGCTATAAATTAAACTAAAAAAATTAATCAAATTCCTTCATAAAAACTCTAACCCTAGAAACAATTTAGTTCAACATGATTATGAAATTAAAACCACGAATTCAAAGAGTTGATACAAAGATAAGAAAAAGAGTAAGAAAACTTCTCAGTTGCTTGCTCCAATCTTCTCCTTACGCACTCCTTGATTCACCTTTATTTGATCTTTGATCTCTCAAGAGTAAACTATGAAAAGATGTTTAAAACTAGGCTTGACTAATGTTTTTTCACCCCTAAAAACGTCCTAGATAGCCCTTATTTGTAGTTTCTTAAAGTAGTATCTGAAATGGGGTAGGATTGGGTTTATTGGAGCTGAAAAATGTCAATTTTGCACATTCTCCCGATAAACTCTGGCAAAAGCATTGGCGCCGGAGTTGCATCAGATGACTTGCCTAGAAGAACTCCGACGTGAACGTCGGCACAGCGTTACAAAATATCCGCAGATGAATTGTTTTGAATCTGCGTGTGGATTGACTTCAAGGCCAACAATCTTTATCATCAAGGCCAAATTAGCTCTTGCTCAAAACATGAAAGTTGTGGCCCTTTGAATTACATTTCTAATGGCACAAGAATCATGTCATTTGGGCATCTGAGTACTAAGATATGCCTAAAATACTAAAACTTGATTGTAAGAGCAACTATACTTCAATAATTTGGATTTTTTACTATGAAAACATGAGAACCAAACTTTTATGTCTGCATGAAAGTTGTAGAAAATTGGCTTAGATTCAAATTGAATCAAGAATCATCTCAATCTGATTTGTGTAGCTCAATTTATCACCAAAATACTGAAACATGTTGTTCCTTCCAATCCTCTTTCTCTTGACTTTTCCCTTTTTCATTGCTTCTTCGCACCACATTTTTGGTCCATTTTCCCTCCAATTAAACTTTTCACCTATTAGAACAATATAAGAGCAAAATTAAGCATTTTCTACTCAAAATAAAGCTCAAATATCATGGTTTAACTACCAATGTATACCTATAAATGCACTACAATTTACACCTTATCACTTGCAATTGATTGAATTAAAACCTTCAAGAATTCTGATTGGTTGATCAAGAATTCAAGATTCTTCAAGATTTTTCCAAGAACTTGTTAAAGATTTCCAAGAGACCCTAGAATTGATTCAAGAACTTCAAAAACTCTCAAGAATGTAATTAAGAAATTCAAGAAACTCAAGATAGTTCAAGATCAATCAAACACAGCCCTCGCAACTCAACATTTTGCAAGACTCAACACAAAAAACAGGTAAGAATTTCAACCCACTCACAACAACTCAAGAACAATTTTTTCTTTTTTATTACGGATGAACAGTAACTTTGGGATGACCAGTAATGTGAGCAGTGATATGAACAGTAACCAAGCGATGAATAGTAACAATTTTTTTTATAAACGAATCAAGACACAAATTACTAACAAGGACAAGGAAAAGATAAACATCAACACACAATGAGTAACACAAGAAAAGATACAGACAGCAAGATAGAGAACATCCTAACGACAATACAAACCCTAACGATTAAATTGACGCAACAAAGAAATAGACTCAAGCATAAAAGATAAAAGGGATATAACCTAGATGTTTATTAACTAGATCTGACACTAGATGATACGAACCCCATCGGTAGAGGAAACCCATAGTTCAACAAGCCACGGGATCTAGATAAACGACACCAAATGTTTGGCAATCGAATAACTTAGACCCAATTAATTTTGTAGTCACAAACGTATTGATATAATCTCAACCCATGAATAACCCAAATTAAAGAACCAAATTTGAAGTTAGAAAGCACCACAATTCAAACGTGTTTTTTGAATTGATAAACCGGTTTGAACACCCAAGACTTGTTCTAAGGTATTCAAGGAGGTGCTTCTAAAAAGCCAAGAGAAAACTCTCAATTGTTTGCTGGGAAAATTCTTAAAAATTGTTCTCCTTTTACAAAGAAAGTTTCAGCCTTTGTATAGGCATCTTACCAATGAAATCCAAACCAAACTAGGATTCTACTTAACTTAACCTAAGCATCGATCCAACAAAAATGCTTGCTGGCCGAATTTAATCTTAACAAGAAGGCAACTCAAATGACTAACACAAAGCTGAATCAAACGTCCAAAAATGAAGAAAAAACAAATGACTAAGACTAAGCTAGACAAACGACTCAAAACAGCAACCATTGATCCACATCGTAATCTTCATGAACTATGAATGGCGGATCCATCACCAATCAACTTTAATGCCTTGATTTGAAGCTTCACTTGAAAAAACCATGTATATTGAAACCTTAGGAATGAAGATCACATTTGGACAGCTTCAATGCTAACATCACACTCAAATTAACGGTTTGACATTAGCAGATCTACTGCCTTACATGAAGAACAATGGTATTAGGATGATCAGTGCCTCTCTTGTATCCATGAAACTTCTTGTAGGAAGTTGCCCTCCTACTTAGCATGAACTTAAGCTTTTGATTCTCTTTTAAAATTAGCATGAGCTAAACATAACACTTTCTGAACCTTAATTATTTGTTCATTTCAAAATTTATGTAAGGCCTAGAAGCAACCTAAGAGGGGGATAATGAATTAGGTTGTACTAAAAATAAAACAATTAATAGCAAATGCAACCAGATTTTACAAGCCAAATCAGCTAAGGGAATACACTAAAGCAAATAATAACATAAACAAAGATGTAGCAAATAATTCATACAAGTTTGCAAATAAGGAAGTGACAATATAATAAAAGAGATTCAAACCAATTTTATAATGGTCAGGTCACCCTTCTTGGTACCTACTTCCACTCTCAAGCTTTTTCAAGTTTGGATTTGAATTCACTAAGGGTGTGTTTGATAAACAAAAATCTGAAATTCTGAATACTGAAGTCTGAATCTATTAAGTTATTGGATTATTAAGTATTAAATCTAATATATTTGAGTACATATCACATTCAGTGATAAGTGAATAGTTTATAACTTATTTTTGGGAGTAAGTTTTGCCTAGGAAATTCAGTGCCACTTAATTAATTTAGATGTTTAATTTTTTGTTATTAAATGGTCTGAATATGTTAAGATCTGAATTCATTAAATTTAAATATTGAATTGAGTAATCAAATAGTGGCGCTAAATGCTTCTTCAAATGTTGGTGAAGCCAACACTAACTTGTACAAAGAAAGACTCAACTTTTACTTACACAGAACTCTATCTAGTTGAGCCAAAAGGTAGTATTTCTAATGCTACACTTCTTTTCAAACCTCACAATAAATACAAGTGTACAAAAAGGGAGTATTTTCACACAAATTCACACAAGGTGGCTTGTAATTAGTGCAGGCAAAAGTTTTATTAAGTTCGGACTTTGGCTTTTATAGCTGCTAAAAAAAAATTGGTTCAAAATGCCCTTTAATGTTTATACATTAAATACTGGAAAATCTAGTCATTAGTGCATTCGGCCAACTGAAGCTCCTGCTGAGTGGCCGAACCATTATCCGAATGCGTGTACGTGAACTAGGCTTCATTACTTCGGAATGCCAAAATTCATCTGCAGTGTTCAGTAATGTGGCCAAATAACCAGTTATGTTTTCTTCAATAGACATTTCAGATGGCCAAGAATGCTTTTCAATGGCCGATCCGGTGGTCGAGAAAAGCCAGAGAGTTTCATTGATTGGCTCCTACACTCTCCATCTACTTGTTCCACCATCGGAAATGGACTCAATTGCAACATGTCACCCCTAAATTTTGTCCAAACAATCATCCAGACCATCAACGAAAATATATATCTTGTCTTCCTATTTAAGAGAGTTATATTTCTGAATATCAGCCACATACTCTATTGGATTAGCCAACAGAAGTCATCTCCCTCCACAAGCCTTGGATGTCATTGTAATATTTTTCTATCAACCCTCTAGTTTGTCTCATCTGAATCACCTTCCTTCAGAGTTCATAAACTTTGAGAAACATCACTTTTGTCATAGGAGGTTCTAGCAAGTAGCAACCCCATCACATACCGTTTTTTGTGGTGAGCAATCAGACAAAGCTGCTAATCAGAGTTGGATCCATAGATTTGATCAACCATCCCTCACAATCGAATCTTTAACCCTCCATTGTGGAAAAGTTGGATCCATCGATGAAGGTTGTGAAACCTCTCCATTAATGTATCCCAACTTCTTTCGGCTTGAGATATGCATCTCAATAATCCGGGACCATAAATCATAGTTGGTTTCATCCAACTTGATGCTAAAATTCATCATGGAGGAATCATTTTGTGGTGTAGCCATTTGGCTCTTGGTCGTGACTTCTACCGCTCTTGCAATAAAGTTTCTAGGATGGAGTCAGTTTTATTACGTTCTGCCACTTTAGATGATTCCACTATAGTTTCAAGTGCAAATTTAAATCAAAGTAGTATTTCAAGTGGAGACTTTAGGATCCCTGCTCTGGTACCATGTAATATTATATAAGAGATTTAGGGAAATATTTTTGTATTTCTCAAAGGTTTACAATGATACACTCATCAATCTAGCCACCATTTCAATTTTTAAACTAATCCAATATAATCAATTCCATCCTAATTGATCTTTTCTTTGAAATTCAAATGCAATCAAATAATATCTACATTCAACTCATTCCAATACAAACTTACCCCCAATTTTTTCAAGCATTTCCAGGTATGACTCCTTACCTTCCATTTTCAACATGTGAAGCAAAAAGTCATTCCACGAATCAATAGGTCCAGGCAAGCACCAGTGGACACAATCGTTATACAATGTCACATTTTCCTTCGGCCATGCCCATATTTACTAGGATGGCCATCTGGTCTTAGCAACATGGCTTGAGTTGTATCAAATAACCTAAACCTCAACCCTTTTTCCTCCCATTCTTTCTCGCAGCCTTGAATTCCTCCACTTGAGTCAAGTAAATCTCTAACTGTGTACCCTCCAAAGAAATCTCATTTTTCATGTACGGCACTTTTCTTAGGCAATTGCCACCAGCATTCCAGTTCCCATTTTCGTAATGGGAAGGTGGGAAAGTCCTAAGGAATGTTATTCCCTTGTAGTTCTTCAAGCTTTTGAGAGTACCAAAGGCTGTCTTGAGTGCTTTTCGATATCCGTAAGTCATTGAGAGATCAGTCACATTATCCATTTGACAAGAGCTACAGCCCACAAACTGGTGGTTTTCATAGTAAAAGCTTGGACGATAAAACCAATTCCCAGAGTTGGATCACGTAATCAAATTCTTCAATCTTTGAAGCCCAATTCCAATCAACTTCATCAAGGTAGAGATTATAATGGTCTGGCCCTGTATTTGCCTTCCCAGATTTCACCAAAAAGGGTGACCATAACGCTGCAAGGGTGAAGTTGCGACTAGTGTAGTTCCAGCGTCTGAAGTGATCATCTTCTACATATGAGGCGTCAATTGGAGTTTCTACCTGAAATTTGAAGGAATGGAGTTTATCCCTCATAATAAAAACTTCTTCATCCCTAAATGTTGTAAGTGAAATGTGAAAATTCTAAATACCTCCCCCGCCACCAAAAACAGTAGGATCATCGGTCTCACCAGTGAATTCTGTACATTACAAATTGCGTCATGTCATTCTTACAACTTTTGATACAAAACTCATACGTCTTGGGATAATATATATTTGAATTTGTCAACTCATACAATTAAATTCAATTAAATTCGCAATGATACCAAAATTTTATGAATTAACACCGACTGTAATAAAAATTACACGAACCGATTTGAATGGACATAATCCGACTTGCCAGCCTATCTGAAATGGTAATCTAAGCTTTCGATTGATATATTTTTATTAAAAAGCTATCAGAAATGGTGTATATTTATCGTGAATCCCTAGCTATTCATTAATAATGAAAGCAAATAAAATGTACTGGGAAGGGGACACGAAACCGGGCATTCATTTTAGTAATATATGTGAACATCTGGCATGGCCATACTTTCAATTTTCAAACCTATACATGAGAAAATCAACCAACAATGAGAATTCTTGACTAAAATATTAACATGAGACACGGTCTATGTATTTTCCAATATGTTGTTGCTGTTTAATACCGTATTTGTCTTTGGTTGTACTTTAATTTCGAGGATAGCAAGGAATCTACACAAGTAGCAAAGCTGGTCAGATTCTAACCCCGCAGTTTCATGCTTCCTATTTTAGAATATAATTCTACCTTTCTGATGAATTATCTTTTTCTTCCATCTTCAATATCTTACATGAAATATAGAAATTAAACTTGAGACTTCTCATTTGATAATCCATTAATTTATTAGTTAGGTGGAATGGCTGTAATGTTTTCTTTAAGTAGGTCGTGTCTCTATTTTTTTTAATTTAATTTTCCAATCCAGCTGGATCTTATCTGGTCTCATATAATTTATAAAGAAGTCACTGGCTAAGTAATGCAATTGGAAAGCCATAATTTTTAGATATTCTAACTTGAGAAGTCTCTGCCTTTGTATCTAATGATGGAATAAGACTTTGTCTCTACTTCACCGTGTGTTGTTCTTGTGAGATTTGTCTTGTATTTGATTGCTTTGATTACCTGTCACCATTATGTAGTCTTATTTTACATCCTAACTAGAATTACTCAAAAGGGTAATACTATGAACTTGGAAACTGTATTCTACACGTTTCATGATGATTTGAACGTAATTATGGCCCAAGCGTGCTGAAAACCTTCATGAACAAAGTCCCACTAGTTAGTAATTATAGGTTGGGCATCTCTCAGTTACTTTTCTCTACCATTGTCAAACTATTTGCATACATGCAAATAATTAATCACTTCTTTTTCTCCACAAATTTGTCTTTTATTAAAAAAAATTCTAGTAGGAGAAGAATAGGTTTTAAAAAACAAAAAGGGAGCAGAAGAATTACTTCTAATTTGTGAGGTCTCAATATTAACCACTAAATCAAAAAAGTCTGTGCAACTATAAGACTTATTGGACAAATTACAAAAATTAAGATAAAGGTCTTTAATGAGTGATTTAATAAAAGAAATGACACAAATTAGAAACAAAACTTCGCTGAGCAAATTGGAACCTAAATGGTTTGATGAGCACTAGTACATATTACCCGTCTATTTACTTCAAGAAAAAAAAAAAAAAAAAACCACCTGTTGATGGAAGGGGTAATAACATACCTTGGATAAGAGGCATATTAAGGATTGCATGTGGTTTCTTCCCAAAGAATCCCCTAGAAATGCCATCGACTTGCCTTTGACGATATCAAGAAACTCATTTGGATTGAAGATAGGTAACTCACAAGCGTCCGGTTTCCACTTCCATTTCATAAACTCATCATCTGGCCTTCCATATTTCATGCAGTTCTGATACTCATGAATCGCCCAACACGTAGAATTTGTGTAGTATGGCGCCTTGGGGTTCGGTATCCATTTTCCAGTAAAAATGTCACACTTTTCATTATAGATAGCTATCTTTGTGGACTTAACTTCTGCACGTTCGGGAGGCTGTGAAACAGCAGAAGTTCTTGACATAAATTCGTATATTGGTAAAGGGCAATCAAATTTCACAATAGCCAGAAGAATCAGTGCAGTAAGGACAAGAAGTATAATAGGAATTTTCTCCACCTTTCTGTTCATGAATAGGGGAAGCTCCATGGCTTGGGTTAAGGAAGTGAATGATGAATGACGGATCTCAGCGCTTACATATAACGTAAGTCCTTGGACTGCAGTTAGAGGGTCGGATTATTATCTAAAACCATGTGGAGGATCAATTCAAACTTCTTTAATTAGGAGTAATATCTTAACATATCATTAACAAGCAATCACACCAAACATGTCTATACAATTATGTTTAGGGATTTTCATTTTCTCCACCTTATGTGGACATTTAGGATCCTGAGAACTTGGGATATAGCTAAGTCATGTTTGATAATAATTTCTCCTCAAAATAAGTTTGGATAGAAGATTTAAATATTATTTACTCTCTCTATGCTAATTATTTGGTCATGTTTCAGAATCCAACTTTATAAAAATAGTGATTTGATTGTGTTGTTTGTGTTTCTCTTTTCAATTTTACTCCTATAAATTTAAAATTTAAATTTAAATAATAACATGCATATGATTAGAGGGAAGGACTATATTGGAAAGAGAGACTAAAAAGTACTTTCTCAACGGAACAAATATTTTGGGACATACTAAAATGGAAAATAGGACACTTTGAATAGGACGTAAGGTGTAAAATATATATTGTAGAACTTTTTATGACGTGATATATGTGATATATAAAGTTGATTGGAAAGATAAAAAAATGAACTGAAAAATGTGTTTGTGATATAAACAAATAATTTTTATAAATAATACCTATTCAAACAATTGTTAGCCGATACTCAACATATTTATTTTAGTCTTTAGATTTGGAACTAGCTGGGATCGTGAAATCCAGGGGTCAATATTTATACATGTGATGTACCGTCCTGAACATGTAAAATCTAGGATGCAACCAAGGACTTGTCCTTCAACATGGTATTCGTGGTTTGGAAGGAATGAAAGCGCCACTCGTAGAAGCAAGACAGTCAGCATCCTTCACAGCTGAGAATCATCAGATACAAGTTGGACACATTTCACTTTCGCACCCTGAACTTTTATTCATTTTCACTTTGCTCCCCTAATTGAAATTTTACAAATATTGCACTCCACGCTTGCTGTTTTGCCTTGTGTTATTCCAAATTTTATTAGTGTTAGAGAAACATACGTTTTTTGCACATGCACATCACGCACCACTAGGCAGCAAAATAAATCCACATTGCACCCTTAACTTATTCCCATTTTTGTTTTACATTCTGAAGTCTAATTTTTAGACACATTGTAGCATCTAATTAGTTCCTTTTAATGTGTTATTAGATTTCTTTAAATGTCAATCCGTTAATTTTAGCCTGGTATTTGACACTCAATCACTGCCTTCAAATTTTTTTTTTCTCATATTGACATGATTAACTAACTAAATATTGATGAAACTACCAGAGTTTAATGTAGAAATGCCTTAGTAAAGAAGTGAACAATGAATGAGGGATCTTAGTGCTTACATATAATATCAGTTGTTAGATGGTCATAGTTCAAATTATATTTTAGAACCATGTGAAACAGCAAAGCATATTTGTTTAATTGGTAACTTCTTTACAGATCACTAGAGTCTTGCATTCTTTTTGGTATTACAATGAATTATTAGCCCTAGTTGATGAAGCCACACGGCAACTAAAGGAAGAAAAAGCCCTACATAGGCACACCAAACATATATACACAATATCTTGGAACTTTTATTTTCACCATCTCATGTGGACACTTTGAGAAATTTGGATTCAGCTAATCATGTCCAATAATTCATTCTTCTCTCTCAAAACAACACTGCTAGGTTATACACTAATACACTTATTTTGAATAAAAAATGGAAATTTTAGGACTCTCAGACCATAGATGTGAGAAATGCTGATCGCAATTACTACAAAAAAAGAAAATTCCAACACCATAAAGCATATTATATACACATGTATATATGTAATTCTTATAAGTATATAAAAGAAACTATACATTTTTATAAACATAATATATCTCGAATAAAAGACTATCATATTACTTTATTCTGAATGGACGGGTAGAAGAAAAAGGGAGAACTAGGGGAAAGGGAAATGGAGGAGGTTGGGCCATGGGGGATAGTGGTTGGGAGACTATCCAAAGGTTTGAGAGAATGATGAGGGGAAAGGGATGGGAAATTCAGTGGCTAGAATAAGAAACTAGTGGTAGGAGAAGTAGAATGGTGAGGAATTAAATAGTAGTGACAAAAGTTAAAGAAAGAAAGTGGACAACAAGATTGCATGAAGAGAGGAAGGATGAAAAAAGGGAATTGTGGAAATATAACATAGGTGACAAAAAGTGGTAGGAATGATGGTATCGTGGTAAGGTGTGAAGGTCATAAGAGGCAACAGATGATTAGTTAGCAAATAAGAAAGGACAAAAATGGTAATAGTTTTTAATAATTTTAAAAACATTAACAATATATCTTACAAAGATTTTTTTTTGTAATGTATATCAAAGTCTATGAAAAATGCTATTCTCTAAGAACTTAATAATTTTAGGGGTACAAGAAAAAAAATTTTTCTAAAATTGAGAAAAATGAATTAGTTATAATTTATGCCTTTTACATCATAATTTCTGATATATGGATAGAACATGAATATCTTCGTAGGTTATTGATAAATAGGTTTACAATTATTCTATCATATAAATTATTATAAATTAATTATTTTATTCAAATTCTTATCGTATATTGACAAATAATAGGCAAATAAATTTTGGTTTCAACTTATTTAATATATTAAATTTAAAAGTCCATTTCATGGTCATACAGTAAATTCTTTTTTGAACATGTTAAGCATACACTTCTTTGTTATATACTCTATCATGAACTACAATATATAATTATCTATTATTATTTTGAATTGAAATACAAATTCGCGTATAACATAGGTCAGAATGCTAGTTGTTATAAAATTCTAAACGTACAATTGGCATACATAAAGTTTAACATCATATTTGACACATGTCACTTCCTTTAAGTTTATCATATTATATTTTGCTTTTCACATTTCTGTGATTATGTAATTTTTTTTGTCAAATGATTAGTCTTATTTTTCACATACCCCTACTCTATACTAGGGGAACGATTTTTCTATAAAAATTTTTCTAAAATTGTGAAAAATGAATTAGTTATAATTTATGCCTTTTACATTATAATTTCTGATATATGGATATAACATGATATCTTCGTCAGTTATTGATAAATAGGTTTACAATTATTCTATCATATAAATCATTATAAATTAATTATTTTATTCAAATTCTTATCGTGTATTGACAAATAATAGGCAAATAAATTTTGGTTTCAACTTATTTAATATATTAAAATTAAAAAGTCCATTTCATGGTCATACAATAAATTCTTTTTTGAACATGTTAAGCATACACTTCTTTAAAATTTTTAATCTTTTTTATATACTCTATCATGTACTACAATATATAAGTATCGATTATTATTTTGAATTGAAGTATAAATTCGCATATAACATAGGTCAGAATGCTAGTTGTTATAAAATTCTAAATGTACAATTGGCATACATAAAGTTTAACATCATATTTGACACATGTCACTTCCTTTAAGTTTATCATATTATATTTTGCTTTTCACATTTCTGTGATTATGCAATTTTTTTTTTGTCGACATGATTAGTCTTATTTTACACATACTCCTACTCTATACTAGAGGAAAGAGATGGATCCAAAGAGATTAATTAGGAAGTTAGAGAGGACTGTACTGCCACCAAACTGGATGTGTGACACAATTATTCTTATTTACACCTACTCCTACTCTGCAGTAGGGGAAATGGGTGGATCCAAGGGGTCAATGGAGAAGTCAAATGGGACTAAACTACCAATGAACAAAACGAGTGCCTGATCAAACTAGACGAGTGCCTATACACCCGCTAGTAAAATTTTTCAAAAATTTTGGAGAATAATGCAAGTTTGAACTCTTGAGCTATGCTCAAGGAGAGATTTAAATCTCTCCCTAG
Organism: Coffea humblotiana; assembly: GCA_023065735.1. Lineage (NCBI taxonomy): Eukaryota > Viridiplantae > Streptophyta > Magnoliopsida > Gentianales > Rubiaceae > Coffea > Coffea humblotiana. The sequence continues at coordinate 10,189,155 of CM041215.1, read as the reverse complement.
TAGCTAACTACTCTAGTAGTAGTTGATTACGTAAAAATTACTTTACCTACAGAAGGGTGAAGTAAAATTGTGCAAGTAAAGAATAGGAATAGGGCATAAGATAAATAAGGAAGTTTATGATGAATTAGGGATCTCAGGGCTTATATAAAAGTTGTCAGGCTGCGGTTAGACGGTTAGATTTCTTTGTGTGAAAGAGCAATTTTTTAATCCAAAATTTGTGTCATTTATATTTTGAAAGAGTAATTCCTTAATCGATAATCCATTATTGGTCACCGTAGTAGAGGGAGCCGCAAGCCAAAAAAAAAATAAACAAAACAAAAATTGTACATTCAAACACACACGCACCAAACATGTATAAATACTTCTATTTTGGAGATTTCATTTTCTGTCTTATCTGTCAGATTTCATCTTTGTACTTGTGAGTTGGGACATCTCTAATCATGTTCAATAATACTCTCTCTCCCCACATTTTTATTTTAATCCTTAAACTTCCAACTTGCTGGAATCGAGAAAGTCATCGATGATTATGTAATACATTTGTCAAATTAAAGTTTTTTTTCATTTATTTGCCAAAAACACTCTGGTTGTTCAAATTTTTAACATACCATGGATCAAAATTATGCACTTCTTCGTTTAAAATCATTGTGACACTCATAATAAGTCTGAATAACAAGCACTATTTAGCATTCAAATTGATAGTCAAGTTCGGATGACCGAAGATTCAAGCTTGAATAACACCATGTTAAAAGTTTACGTTTTCGTAGAATAAAAGAAATTAAGGCGTGTTAAATGGGCTGGCTCATATAATTCCATAAAATGCAATACTTTCTTCTATTTAAAAACAATTGTTATTGTATAAAAGCTTTTAATACTAATCAGTTCCTTTGCAAATATGTTAAAAGTGTTATGAAATAACTAAAGATGTGGATGTCCATTAGCATTCCCAAGAGGATTAATTTATGATTCATTACTACATTATGTAAAAGAGTTACATTGGATGAACGGTTTCAATCCATAAAACTATTCATGTATTGGATGAAACGTTTCAATTCATATGGTTATTCATGTACTTGTAGTAATGAGTGTTTAATAGGATTGATGTACTTTTAATTTTGTAGTACCTATTTATAAAGGTACCTTGGCACCTCTTGGGATGATTTTTGTTAGTAGAAATAATAAGAAAATTATTCTCTATTCCTCTACTTCTTTTTCTAATATTTTGATCCCTATTATAGTAGTTTATTTTATTAGTTTTACAACACGTTATTAGTACGATTTTCTACTTCTGAGCAAAAGGTGAAAACGGAGCTTCTACCTTGAGCAAAAGTTAAACACGAGATTCTGCCGAAATTCTACCAGCGTTTCTTCGAGCAACTTCTATCTACCTATTGAGATAAATTTCTAACCCACAAATCTATTTCAATTTCTTATAGCTAGCTGTCATGCCTCATTTTTAAATGAAAAATAAAGTGTTTATGAATTTTATAAAATGAAGGGTAAAAAACAAAAAAACCCCTGTGGTAAGTCTAATACACAGAAAAGCCCCATATGGTTTTAAAATATACAATATGACACCACATGCTTTGAACTAAATTGTAAATGTGATGAAATCTGTTAAACTTAACGGAAATGACTTATTGAAAACTAAAAAAAATTTTATACCTAATTTTTATCAAATATACCTATTCTACCCCTTGACCCTCAATTCTCTCTATTTAGAAAATAAAACAAATGATTTTTTGACCTGTCTTTTGCTTAATTATATCAGGGCATTTTGGTCATTTCGTTCATTTCCATTAAGTTTAACGGATTTCGTCACCTTTACAATTTAGTTCAAAGTATGAGGGGTTGTGTTGTATATTTTGAAATCATGGGGGGTTTTTCTATGTATTAGGTTTATCACAGAGGGTTTTTTTGTTTTTTACCCTAAAATGAATGATTTTTTATTTATTTTGAGTGAAAATGATGAGTTTTTTATTTTAAAAAATGAATAAAGAAAAGAAAATGGGTCTAAATGGGACTAAAAATGCGATGATTTTGAACCAAAAATAATAGTTTTAAAAGAGTTTTTAATGAAAAATAGGAGTCGCCACTTGGTATTGAGTTAAGGTGTACCAAGTCACCTAAAATGAATTTTTAAAGAAAAAATAGAGAAAACCCTTTTTAAACGACTCCAAATCTACGAAAATCAAGAGAGGGGTCGAGAGTCACATTTGAAGAAAGGGAAGGCAAGGATGAAATCCAAAACACCTTTTCAACCTAACCAAGACTAGTTGCGTGATTTAATCAAAAATTTTCTTATTTTAACCTAAAAATTTATCATATTAGAATGTCACTATATGAATGCAAATCTAAACCTAGGAGGATATCAGGAGGTCAAAATATCTCTTCAAAGTTTAATTGGTGCAAATCACATTAATTGTGATGCCCAAGTCCACCCTTTGAAGAGGTCACGAATATGCAAAAAATATGAGACTCGAAGGAAAGAAAATATTAATTATACAAATATACATAATCTAAAGGAATGCATCATAATGGGTGTGGGGAACCAATATTCGTGACTTGTAATTTTTCCTTTGACAGAGGGAATACGAGCGTGTTAAGGTTAGAAAGTCACACTCGTTCATATCCCATATTCGAGGGATTTTTCTCCTATCTAATCAAGCAAAATGATCTAACCTAGTTTTAATTTTCCTTAAATGAAATGCAAGTCTAATGTCATGATTTATACATAGGGGTAAGGAATATATATATAAGGGAAATATGGGGTAAAGGATATACATATAAGGGAAATGTCATGCAAAATGATAAAACCCTAAAAAATAGAAAATATGCATGAAAATGTTGTGATTTGTCACACACAAACATGATCTAATGCTTGGACGGTCCCTAAGGGTCTAGCGTTAGACTAACCCATGTCTATACGTTCTCACTAGCGTTGGACTAGTGAGAAATTAAAAAGGAGGGCCACAATTAGCATTGGACTAGTGTGGTAACGTCATCCATTTATTATAATCAAATAAATCATGTAACACATAATAAAGCAAATAAACACATAAATAACATAACACATAAGCATGATATCTAGATGCAAGACCCTAAGAAAACGAGGAACATGTAAACACACAAGCATGTAAAACACACAAAGCAAATAAGGAGCTAACTATTACACTTGAGGGCCTTAACTACAATCTAAGGGGGGAAGTAATAAAATAAATAATAAAATAAATACCCAACTATTACATTTTCGCATTTAAATGCCTCTCAAATGACCAAAATTAAATTAAATAAATATACAAAATGAAAACAAGTGAAATGAATAAATATATAGATGAAATAATAAAAAAACATTCAAAAAGCATGTAATTATACACATAAAGTCACATAGGAGCACATAGGATCAAATAAAATCAAAATAAAGGAGTAGAGTATACCTCCATTGAGTCAAAAGTCGTTTTTTGCCCTTGTCAAGGATCCTCTCGGTGTAGAGGAAACTCTCTCTCTCTTGGGATTAGAGCCCTTTTCCCCCAGTGGTGGGACTTTCAGCAAAACTCAAACTTTTTCAAACACTGCTTTCTCGCATCTTTCCACTCAAGCATCCAATCCAACACTAGAACACAAAGGCACCGAATCTAATGTTTAAAGTCAATACAGAACTATCAGTTAATGCTAAGGTAAGCAGGATGTCTGATCAAAGGAAGCAGGAAGCATCATAAATGCCATGACCCTCGGTAAGCTGAAGCGTTTTAACTTGATTTCCCTGGTTTCCTTTTGTTCTTTGTTTCATGGAGGTAGTGTTACTCCAGTAGCGTCTTCTTTTCCGTTTTTCTTAGCTTGTCTCTACTTCCTTTTCTCTTCTCCTCTGACGTGTGTTTGAGTAAGTTTTTCTCAAGCCTACACACAGAAAGCTCTCATCTTTTGTAGGGAGGACGGTCTTTACCCTTTAGAACCTCTGTTAGCTGCTATGGAGGGTGAGTTGACTGAGCTTCTTAAAAAATTTTCTTTAGCTAGAAACGAGCTCTCAGGAGTTTCGCTAAACATAGAGGACCTCAACAATGGAGTTAGAGAGTGTGAAGGAAGTTTGATCGGTAGAATTATGGGGGAAAAAGTTGCTAACTTCACAGGGGTTAAGAACTTCGTTGCTGCGGCATGGAGTTACCCCAAAAATCTGACAGTTATGGAATTAGGGCCAAACTTGTATCAGTTTAACATTCCTAATCCGGAAGAGAAAGAAAGAATTGTGGATGGGGGACTGTGGTTGATAGATAATCAAGTGCTAGTCCTCAGAAGGTGGTCAGAAGGGGTTGAAGATAATTATGGAGCTTTTGTTACAGCTCCTTTATGGGTGCAAATATGGAACTTGCCAGTGCATTGGTTAACTAAAGAGGTTGGTAGGAAAATTGGAGCAGTGTTTAAGGAAGTGAAAGAGGTTATTATCCCTCAAACTGGAGGAAAAGAGGGTAGACATATCAAAATACTGGCCCTTGTAGACCTTTCAACACCCCTTCTTAGAGGAACAGTGGTGCAAACAGCAGGAACGTTTAAGTGGGTAGTGTTCAGGTATGAAAGATGTCCGGACTTCTGTTATAATTGTGGGGTTGTAGGTCATAGTGAAAGGTCATGTAAGGAACAGAGAGCTACGTTGGCAAGGCTCTCAGAGAACCAATATGGCCCCTGGATACGAGCAGGAAGCACCAAGAGTCCTGGCAGGGAAAGACCCCTGAGAACTGAACTGAGTAAGGACAAACGATACTGGAAATTTCAGGATGGAAAGCTGGTTGAAAGGGAAAGGATGTGAGAACCCGAAAATTTTCACATTTTCTAAGTATTATTTTATTTCTGTGCCCACATTTTATTACTATCCTTGAAAATATTAAATGTTTTATACATTTTACAAGTAAATACAATTTTCCAATTCATTTTCCTAGCATAAGTTAGTGTACGTAACTTGAAGTGCATGCGTTCGATGTGGGGCCCGCTAGTGCGTTATAATTTTGCCGATTAGGTGACGAAATATTAAGTGACATTATATTACAAGGTGCTAGGAGATAATTAGAGGTTAGCTAGATAAATGAATCATTGGAGGTGAGGAGATAAGCTTAGAAACTTCAAGAGGCCATGTGTCGCAATCCGATTGGCCTAGACTTGCCTAACTTTCTTTGATCTTCCTAAAACCAACTTTGACCAATTTTCCTCCCATTTTTCTTTGCTCTTGGCCGAACTTCATGACAAGAAAAACAAGAGAGAGCTCTCCAAATTTCTAGCTTCAATCCTTGCTCAAAACTTGAGATTTAACCAACCAAATTTGAAACCCCTCCATACAAGTGCTAGCTAAGGTGGATTAAGGGCTTTGGTGGAGTTGATTTGGAGGAACAAGGACTAAGCTACCATTTCCTTTGAGGTCTTGAGGTAATTTGCTAAGAACATCCTTATTTGCTTCTAGTAGATGGAAATTAATGGCTTGTGGTTGTTACTTGGGTGGTTTTGTGCATCATTTCTTAGCTAAGAGTAGGGATGTGTTGATTTTCAGTTTTTGGTGAATTTTTTTGCCTGTTCTGCCCAGTGTTATTCGGTCATGATGGAGGCCGAATTGGACTTAGCTCAAAACATGAAAGTTGGAGATAATTGAGTGTAGATTATGCCTGTAAAATTTCAGCTCAATCGGAGCATGGTAGCCTGTGAAATGACTATTTTACCCCTGCTCCCCTGTTTCTGTCCGGAAATGATTTTCAGCCTCTGTAATTGGCTCATTTGGCTGGGAAGATTAATGAATTAGCTTTTGATGCCTTCTTAAGAATTGTAGCCTTGTATCTTAGCTTTTCTATGGCTTTGGAATCAACTGAATCGGAGTTGTGTGTGCTGAGATATGATTAAATTAGGGTTTGTGTGGTTGGTTGTGAAGCTTCCAATTGGTTGTATATTAAGGGTGTTTTGATAGTCTATGATTTGTATATGAGATTGGGGTTGAATGTTGTGAGTTTGGTGGCTTGTTATAGCCTGGAAAAGTAAGGAAAACAAGGGGTTATGCCGTCCGTTTATTCTCTTGAAGATTAGAGTGAATGAAATGAGATTCGAAATGTGATTTGGTGATGTATTGAACTTGTCTTGTGTAGTTGATTTTAGTTCCATTTTAGTTGTAATTTACTTGCATTTGTACACTTCCCTTTTACCATAATGTTTGGTTTCGAATGTTGAGTTTTGAACTTCAAATATGTGTTTGATTTCCTCCCAAAACAAAAGAAGTGGCCTAGGGTTTCCCAGCCACGAAAACCTAGCTTTTATAAGTAAGATTTTGGGGTGCAATAAGGTATTTTATCATCCGTTTGGATGTGAATTTTTCCCAAAACCCTTGTTATACATTAATTCGTTATAGATGTGTTAGTTTTGAGCCAAAAACACATTTTACGAAAAAGGGGAAAAATTTACTGTCATAATCCGGCCGTGTATCCGGCCAATTCTTGGCCGGATTGTTGGCCGAATTGACAGGGGAAGAAGAAAAAAATTAGGTCGGTCTCTGCCTTGAATCCGGCCGACTATCCGGCCGGATATCCGGCCAATTCCTGGCCGGATTCTGACGTGGCAACTGTTTCAAATTTTTCCGATTTAATTTTCTAAAACCTTTTGAGCTTAGTTTTATGTTTGATTTGGAAAACCTTTAGTTATTCATTTCCTTTGATCAAAATGTACCCTTTTCACTTCCAAAAATCATACTTCCACCTTGTACTAGTTTTATTCAGATTTTCTTTGATTTGCTTAAATATTTTGATAATTGAACCATAACATTTCTCATGATTGTTATTAGGGTTTCTTGGTGACTAAAGTTGATATCCGGAGGGATACTTTGGACGTAATTTTGCTTGAAATTAGGTGAGTGTTTTATATACGATTTGTTGCTCATGATTACGTGAATTATTGTGACTCTTTGGATTGTTACTTGAATAAGTGATTGCCGTACGTTACATTTACATTGACTATGTGGCTACTTGTGATCCTTGATTGAATGTCAAATGTTCTCAATGCTTGCCAAAAACGAATTTTGCTAGGCGAGTGTGTACTTTATCGCACTCGACCTAAATGAACGTGAAATTTTCAATGACTGAATGATTAAATGTTAATTGTGCATGAATGTAAGCCTTCGGGCTGAACTGGGCCCATGCCCTTTGTTACTGGTCGACTCGAGCCAGAAACGGACTCGGTCGAGCGATTAGTGACCCTGGGTGAATGTTTAATGTTTGGTATACTCGAGTATGACCACGAAGTTTGGGAAGGACTAGCCAGTGCGCTGGCTAGAAGGGGAAGAACGAAATGAACGAATGAATGGCAAGATGTACGGAGAGGTTTTCAATGACAAATGCAACTTTTTCTAAAACGCTTGAAGGAATGAGGAATGAATGAATGAACGAATGGCTCTCCGTGAGCCCGTATCCTTTCAATGAAAGTGTTACTGCTTGTTTTACTTCATAATTGTTATCTGGATTACTTGTTATCACATGCTAATGTCCTTGTTTACTTGCTTAGTTGTGTATATAGAACTCGCTGGGCTTTTAGCTCATTCCACGTCTTTTGTTTTCCTTAACAGGGGTTACAAGCAAGGGCGAGAGATCTGTTTAGAATAGCATAGTTTAGTCCCTTTTGTACATTATGGGCTTTTGTACTCGCTCTAGGATATGGTTAGGACTGGGTCGGACGGAGAACTGAGGACTTTTGTCTCTTTTGGATTTGTATTACCATCTGAGTTTGGATGAATGTAAGTATAAATGTTTCAAGTTGGGAATTGTTTTCATTTTTTTTTTCTCGAGGCTATATCTCATTTTGGTTTGATGTGAGTGAACGAGTCCTGGCGAGAGCTGGGCAGGCGGTCCGCCGAACCCTTTGGTTCGCCTTAGGGGAAGGTGGGGCTGTCACAGGTGGTATCAGAGCTACTTCGCGTGGTCTCTGCGCGGAGTGAGCTTGGGCCAAGTGGTGTATGGTCCTGATCTCGTGAATAAGTATGACGGATTAAGTGCTCTTTTGAGTATAAGTTATGAATCATGAATCGTTATAAGTGTAAATCCTTTTCATGGTACTTGAGGACAATAGAAATGTACGTCAGGTAGGAATCTCGATTGTAGATAATTTGTACTTGGGTCTGATCAGCTCGAGTGGTGAATTATCTCGGATTCTTGTACCCGAGTACGCGAGAGTTGAGGGTAATACTAAGGACTTGCAATCTTTTGTGGGAAGTAGGAATGGGCTAATGTTTAGTAAAAGTAAGTGTAAAGCGTTATCGGATGTCCAGTTCGGGTAGTAAGAGAAGTGAGAAATTGAACGGGGAATGTTTTAACCGAGAGTAGAACGACACGTCACGTTTACTTCCCGTTTTGCCCTGTACTGCTACTGTACGCATTTGGTTGCTACTGTATCTATTTGGCTTAAAGCTTTTCAATAAGTATGTGTATAGTACTTGCTATATTTGATTTTGCCCAACTTGATCTGTTTCCTTGCGTATTTGGTGTGTTATATTGTGCCATTGTAGTTCATTTACTTTGTTTGCATACTAAATCAAATTTTGGAAAAAAAAAAAAAAAAGAGAGAAAGAAAAGAGAGAAAAGGACATGGAAGGGAGACGTGGTCGAGGACGTGGAGTAAGTCGTGGACGAGGAATTAGTCGTGGCCGTGGGGCTAGGCAAGCCCCAGAACCAAGAAAAGAAAGGGAAACAGTAACTGAGCAAGATAGTGGACCGAGGGTTGGGGCCGGAGATCAAGTGGCGACGGCAATACAACAAATGACCAAAATTCTAGCGCGATTGGTAGATCAACAGGGCCAATTGCCAGTGAATCAACCCCAGAACCCCGAAATAAGAGAGATAGGAGAAGATAGGGCTTTAGAAAGATTTCAAAAGTTTAATCCTCCTAAATTCCTTGGAGGATCTGATCCAGATATAGCTGAACAATGGTTAGAGGTGATGATTAACATCTTTGCAGCCCTAAACTACACGGAGCAAAGACAAGTGAACTTTGCAGTATTTCAATTCGAAGGACCGGCCCGAGCATGGTGGAATGTTATTAGGGCTAAATGGGAGAGAGAACAAACTGCATGGACATGGGTGAACTTTACACGAGAATTTTACGAGAAGTACCTCCCACCCCTGGTCCAAGAAAGGAGGGAGGACGAATTTATTGGATTGCGTCAAGGAACCCTGAGTGTGGCCGAATATGAGACGAAATTCACTAAACTATCCAAGTTCGCCTCTGAATTAGTGGTTACTGAGCGAAGACGGATAAGGCGGTTCATCCAAGGCTTGAATTTGGAAATTCAAGAAGCTTTAGCGGCTGTTCAAGTTAACACCTTTACAGAAGCTCTTGAGAAAGCACAAAGAATCGAGGATGCAAAAGCACAAGTAAAAGCTTTTCAAGTGCGGAAAAGGGGCGCACCTAGTAGCATGCCTGAAGAATCTGGGGAAAAGACAACGCCCTCCAAAGTGCCAAAAGTGAACCGTTTCCCTCATCCACCCTGGACATATGGAGCACTATATGAGGGGTCTACAAAAGGAAGTCAAATAGGGCCTGAGAAGACTTCTCGAGAAAGCCAAACAGTAAACCCTCGCTTGGCTTGTGGCTATTGTGGAAAGGCAAACCACACTGAGCATGACTGCTGGAGGAAAGGACGAAAATGTTTGATCTGTGGGAGTGGTGAGCATCAGCTGAGTAATTGTCCAAAGAAGCAGCCACGAGGGGCTAGTACTCAACAAGTAAGTGAAGCCAAACCGAAGCCGACTAACGAACGAGGGAACCGAACAAAAACACCAGCTCAGGTATATGCCATAGAACCGCAACAAGCTCCAGGATTCCATGAGGAAACAGAAGGTAAAATTTCGAGGACGAAATTTCTTAAGGGGGAGAGAGTGTGAGAACCCGAAAATTTTCACATTTTCTAAGTATTATTTTATTTCTGTGCCCACATTTTATTACTATCCTTGAAAATATTAAATGTTTTATACATTTTACAAGTAAATACAATTTTCCAATTCATTTTCCTAGCATAAGTTAGTGTACGTAACTTGAAGTGCATGCGTTCGATGTGGGGCCCGCTAGTGCGTTATAATTTTGCCGATTAGGTGACGAAATATTAAGTGACATTATATTACAAGGTGCTAGGAGATAATTAGAGGTTAGCTAGATAAATGAATCATTGGAGGTGAGGAGATAAGCTTAGAAACTTCAAGAGGCCATGTGTCGCAATCCGATTGGCCTAGACTTGCCTAACTTTCTTTGATCTTCCTAAAACCAACTTTGACCAATTTTCCTCCCATTTTTCTTTGCTCTTGGCCGAACTTCATGACAAGAAAAACAAGAGAGAGCTCTCCAAATTTCTAGCTTCAATCCTTGCTCAAAACTTGAGATTTAACCAACCAAATTTGAAACCCCTCCATACAAGTGCTAGCTAAGGTGGATTAAGGGCTTTGGTGGAGTTGATTTGGAGGAACAAGGACTAAGCTACCATTTCCTTTGAGGTCTTGAGGTAATTTGCTAAGAACATCCTTATTTGCTTCTAGTAGATGGAAATTAATGGCTTGTGGTTGTTACTTGGGTGGTTTTGTGCATCATTTCTTAGCTAAGAGTAGGGATGTGTTGATTTTCAGTTTTTGGTGAATTTTTTTGCCTGTTCTGCCCAGTGTTATTCGGTCATGATGGAGGCCGAATTGGACTTAGCTCAAAACATGAAAGTTGGAGATAATTGAGTGTAGATTATGCCTGTAAAATTTCAGCTCAATCGGAGCATGGTAGCCTGTGAAATGACTATTTTACCCCTGCTCCCCTGTTTCTGTCCGGAAATGATTTTCAGCCTCTGTAATTGGCTCATTTGGCTGGGAAGATTAATGAATTAGCTTTTGATGCCTTCTTAAGAATTGTAGCCTTGTATCTTAGCTTTTCTATGGCTTTGGAATCAACTGAATCGGAGTTGTGTGTGCTGAGATATGATTAAATTAGGGTTTGTGTGGTTGGTTGTGAAGCTTCCAATTGGTTGTATATTAAGGGTGTTTTGATAGTCTATGATTTGTATATGAGATTGGGGTTGAATGTTGTGAGTTTGGTGGCTTGTTATAGCCTGGAAAAGTAAGGAAAACAAGGGGTTATGCCGTCCGTTTATTCTCTTGAAGATTAGAGTGAATGAAATGAGATTCGAAATGTGATTTGGTGATGTATTGAACTTGTCTTGTGTAGTTGATTTTAGTTCCATTTTAGTTGTAATTTACTTGCATTTGTACACTTCCCTTTTACCATAATGTTTGGTTTCGAATGTTGAGTTTTGAACTTCAAATATGTGTTTGATTTCCTCCCAAAACAAAAGAAGTGGCCTAGGGTTTCCCAGCCACGAAAACCTAGCTTTTATAAGTAAGATTTTGGGGTGCAATAAGGTATTTTATCATCCGTTTGGATGTGAATTTTTCCCAAAACCCTTGTTATACATTAATTCGTTATAGATGTGTTAGTTTTGAGCCAAAAACACATTTTACGAAAAAGGGGAAAAATTTACTGTTCATAATCCGGCCGTGTATCCGGCCAATTCTTGGCCGGATTGTTGGCCGAATTGACAGGGGAAGAAGAAAAAAATTAGGTCGGTCTCTGCCTTGAATCCGGCCGACTATCCGGCCGGATATCCGGCCAATTCCTGGCCGGATTCTGACGTGGCAACTGTTTCAAATTTTTCCGATTTAATTTTCTAAAACCTTTTGAGCTTAGTTTTATGTTTGATTTGGAAAACCTTTAGTTATTCATTTCCTTTGATCAAAATGTACCCTTTTCACTTCCAAAAATCATACTTCCACCTTGTACTAGTTTTATTCAGATTTTCTTTGATTTGCTTAAATATTTTGATAATTGAACCATAACATTTCTCATGATTGTTATTAGGGTTTCTTGGTGACTAAAGTTGATATCCGGAGGGATACTTTGGACGTAATTTTGCTTGAAATTAGGTGAGTGTTTTATATACGATTTGTTGCTCATGATTACGTGAATTATTGTGACTCTTTGGATTGTTACTTGAATAAGTGATTGCCGTACGTTACATTTACATTGACTATGTGGCTACTTGTGATCCTTGATTGAATGTCAAATGTTCTCAATGCTTGCCAAAAACGAATTTTGCTAGGCGAGTGTGTACTTTATCGCACTCGACCTAAATGAACGTGAAATTTTCAATGACTGAATGATTAAATGTTAATTGTGCATGAATGTAAGCCTTCGGGCTGAACTGGGCCCATGCCCTTTGTTACTGGTCGACTCGAGCCAGAAACGGACTCGGTCGAGCGATTAGTGACCCTGGGTGAATGTTTAATGTTTGGTATACTCGAGTATGACCACGAAGTTTGGGAAGGACTAGCCAGTGCGCTGGCTAGAAGGGGAAGAACGAAATGAACGAATGAATGGCAAGATGTACGGAGAGGTTTTCAATGACAAATGCAACTTTTTCTAAAACGCTTGAAGGAATGAGGAATGAATGAATGAACGAATGGCTCTCCGTGAGCCCGTATCCTTTCAATGAAAGTGTTACTCTTGTTTTACTTCATAATTGTTATCTGGATTACTTGTTATCACATGCTAATGTCCTTGTTTACTTGCTTAGTTGTGTATATAGAACCTCGCTGGGCTTTTAGCTCATTCCACGTCTTTTGTTTTCCTTAACAGGGGTTACAAGCAAGGGCGAGAGATCTGTTTAGAATAGCATAGTTTAGTCCCTTTTGTACATTATGGGCTTTTGTACTCGCTCTAGGATATGGTTAGGACTGGGTCGGACGGAGAACTGAGGACTTTTGTCTCTTTTGGATTTGTATTACCATCTGAGTTTGGATGAATGTAAGTATAAATGTTTCAAGTTGGGAATTGTTTTCATTTTTTTTTTCTCGAGGCTATATCTCATTTTGGTTTGATGTGAGTGAACGAGTCCTGGCGAGAGCTGGGCAGGCGGTCCGCCGAACCCTTTGGTTCGCCTTAGGGGAAGGTGGGCTTAGGGGAAGGTTAGTGGAGTTCCTTGAGAAAGCAGATAAGGATTTTAGAAGCAAACAATCCTAGATAAGGAGAGGGAAGTGATGAGTTGGGGGAACCATGACATTAGGCCACAGATAGACTAGACAGTAGTAAGGAAGATAGAGGTACGGAGGATGTTAACCAACATAGGACCTTAGAAATGCAAGGACCTCTTTTGACAGATCAAGACTTAGAGAAAGAGAGACAAAGCCTGGTAGGGGTGGAAGTTATGGAGGAGGATAGGGACTTGCAGGCTCCAAGGATGGATCAGGAAAATAGGGTGCAGGAGCATAGGATAGAGGAGACAGAATGTCAGGATGAGTCTCTTAGGAGTAGTAAGGTCCAGGAGGCGATTAGGAGGCAGACAACAAGGTCTTACAGGAAGCTGAAGACTCTACTATAACTAGAAAGCCTTTAAAGGAGATAAATGATCAGGATTTGAGCCTAAGTGAGAATGGAAAAAGGAAGATTTTGCCTTGTGATGTGGAGATGGAGGATTCACAGAAGCTAGAGTTAGTATGTAAAAAGGCCAAAGCTATGGTGGGGGTAGGCCAGACAGCTAAGGTTGGTGAGGAGGTGGGGTCCATCCTAAATGGGGCCCCCATGCAAATATGAAGCCTTGGTGTGGAATTGTCAAGAAGTGGGGAGCCCCTTGACAGTTCCCCATTTGAGGGAGGTAAATAACCTCCTCCCCCAACCTGATCTTCTTAAGTGAAACCAAGAATAGGAAACAGGTAGTTGATAGGATAGCTAGAGGCCTGAGGTTTGAGAATAGTGCAGTGGTGGAGGCTATGCACAAGGCGGGTGGGATGGCTTTGTTGTGGAAGACTGACACTCAGATAGTGGAAGTGCATCAGACTGCTTTTACCATTGAAGCTAAGATTGAAGATATAGAGGTCAATTGTGCATGGTGGTTCATAGGTGTGTATGCGAGCTGTGATGCTCAGATTAGAAGAACCAGTGGGAAGTTCTTAAGGAGAGAAGAAGACTGTGGGGAAGTAGATTTATGATAGCTGGGGATTTCAATGATATTTTGTCAAATGAAGAGAAATGGGGAGGCTTAGCTAGAGAAGAGAGAAGCTTTAGAGATTTTAAGGATTTCCTAGATCAGAATAACTTGGCAGACATAGGATTCGAAGGTCACCCTTGGACCTGGAGTAACCATTGGGACAATGTAGGTGAGATTAGGCAAAGACTGGATAGATGCTTGGGTAGCTTTGAATTGGTACCAGATGTTTGATAAGGCAAGGTGTCAAACATATTGATACATTTGCCTCGGATCATAGTATTTTGTGCTTAAACAACAAAGTCCTGAAAAGGAAAAAAGAAGAAGAGATTCTATTTTTGACAAAAAGATGGCTCCAAAGGGAGGAGATTCACCAGGGGGTGGAAAGAGCATGGCAAAAAGAGGAAATTGGGTTCACGTATGTTCAAAGTCACAAAAGAAGATTAGAAAACTGTAGGATTGAACTCCTGAAGTGGAAAAATACGTTCAAAGCCAACTCCAAAAGTAAGATTGAGGAGATAAGGAGAAGCTGGATAAATGAAAGACTCAAATAGTGAGAACAGGAAAGAGGAAATATCTGAGCTAAAAACACAGCTAAAAGTAGCCTACAATGAGGAAGAAAATTTCTGGAAGGTCAAAAAGCCAGGATCAATTGAAGTGAGAGAAGGAGACAGGAATACTAAGTTTTTCCATGCTCATGTAAAGGGGAGGAGAACTAGCAAATAGAATCAGGAAGTTGCAGAAGGAAAATGGGTCATGGACTGAAAATGAGGAGGAAGTTGTCTCAGAAAATTTCAGATTACTTTTAGGGAAGCTGTTTACTAGTGGAGGAGGAGTGATATGTCGAGGTCCTAGAGGGTATTCCCCCATTTCCATATCTCAAGAGATGAAATGCTAAACTGACCAAACAATAGAAGAGAAAAGAGATCAGAGCTGCCTCTTTTTCCATGCAACCTGATAAAGCTCCAGGATAGGATGGCATGTCCCCCTTTTCTTCCAAAGATTCTGGAACCTGATAAAAGAGATGTCATCCCTGCTATCAATCCTTCTTCACCTCTGGTCATATGCTCAAATCTATTAACCACACTGTCATCTCCCTCATTCCTAAAATGCTTAATCCAACTTGCCTGAAAACTTTAGGCCTATTAGCCTGTGCAGTGTAATTTACAAAATGATCTCTAAAATTTTGGCTTAATAGGGCTAAAACCTCTGCTAGACATCTGCATTAGTAATACACAATCAGCTTTCATTCCTGATAGGCAGATTTTAGACAATGTAATCCTAGCCCATGAGTATAATGCACTACCTCAAAAACAAAAGACAAGGAACAGATGGATATATGGCAATCAAGTTGGATATGGCTAAAGCCTATGATAGGGTGGAGTGGCATTTTTTGCAGGCAACATGCCAACAGATGGGATTCTGTCCACAATGGATGCAATTGGATTACTAGCTGTATGTAGACAGTCACTTACTTCTTCAACTGTAATGGGGAACTAAAGGTTATATTATGCCAGGGAGAAGGAATAAGGCAGGGAGATCCCTTGTCTCCCTACCTTTTCTTACTGTGTTCAGAAGGTTTCTCAAGCTTACTGAGAAAAGCTGAAGGAAGGAATGAGATAGAGGGACTGAGAATTAGCAGGCAAAGGCCACTCATTACACACCTCTTTTTTGCTGACGACTCACTCATTTTTGTAAAGCCAGCACCCAACAAGCCAGTACAATCATGAAGATCCTCAAAACGTATGAAGAGGCATCAGGACAGTTGATTAAATGTAGACAAATCAGCTGTGTTTTTCAGCAAAAAAATGACTGTGGAGCTAAGAAAGGAAGTTTGCAGTGCTCTAGGTGGAATGGTGGAAATGACTCAAGGAAAGTATC